>JAQGAW010003524.1:0-12368 GCA_034698025.1 Phthiracarus crinitus | reverse complement strand
GCCCGACAACTGTAAGCCCGAACCCGGCCCGACCCGACATATTTGTCGGGTACCCGACCCGAGCCCGACATTTCGGGCACCCGTTTACTAGTCTACATAGTATTTTATTTTAATAGAGAATATGAACTCATATTAAACATGTAGGGTTCAGAAAAAGTGTAGATTTATTCTTAACTTTCTCTTATTAAACATCCAGAAAATATTATTTAATAAATGATAAAAAATTGAATACGGTATGTTCTTTTTTCGATTCTCACTTTTAAATAATTTTGCTAAGGTTTTAACTAATAGAGAAAAGTATTAATTTGAAATATAAGCCTAAACCCAATTAATATTTTGAGGTCTATCTTTATAAACTTTGGTTTTCAATTATCACTATAGGAAAAAGGCTTATAATAACTCGCAAGTGTGAAATAGCAAATCCCATGCTTGCATCTTAATCTGCTTTCACTGAAAATTTTTCTTTATTAGTCTAATCCTTAGCAAAATGATTTAAATGTGAGAATCGAAAAAAGAACATACGGTAAAATTGTAAAATATAGTTATTTTCCTTAAATTTTAGTAAATGAAAATTAAAATAAAATTGCGAAAATTGCGATTTTAGTAATGCGAAAATAAATCATAACTATAATCTTATTATTTGATGCGATTTGAGTTTTTAATAAACAAAAATGTCTTTCATAACTTTCAAAAAATAACTTAAATACTAGGGAAAGATTAAAGCTGAAAAACAATTAACTTTTAAGTAGTGTTTAATTGTTTAATTTTAAAAGTTTACATTAAAAGTATGTATTTTTGATAATATTCATAAAATCTAGTTTATCGTTATAATATTTAAAATATCTTTATTAATTTGGAAAATTAATTATAGTAATTAATAAATCTACGACAGATATAAATTTACGATAAATATTCCAAAAATGAAAGTCTGCTGAAATAATGTGACAAATTCCTATAAAACACTGCGTAAAGCTTAGCACTAGAGATGAACATCGGTTAAAAGTTCGGATTAAAATCTTAACTTTTAACTTTAACCAGATAAAACTTCCATAGTTGTGGAACAATATCTTTTTTAAAAAAAAATAAACTATTCTTTAGAAAAAAACTAGTAACGAGCTATTGTTAATTTTACTTGTTTTTAAAGATAATAAAATAAAGTTATGTACATTTCACAACATCAAGGATTTTTATCATATTTTATAAAGCTTCTTATTTATAAAGCTATTTTATAAAGTAAGTTCAAAGACTATATTTAATGATTATTATTGTTTTTCTGCAGTTATCGATTCTGTGTAATAAATAAGAATTGGTTAAATTCAGTGATTAATTTTTTATGGTTTAAGTACAAATTATATATATATTAAAAAAATACTTTTTCATTTCTCCCTCTGTCCGCACATAGTTAGTACGTATTACTATAAAATACGTAAAATTTAATTTTGTAATACAAAGTAAAATATGGTAATACATAATTTATTCAGTTGAAATTGCATTTTTCAGTTAACAAGTTTATTGTGTTTAATTTATTAAAGCACGAGGATTAATCTTGTAATGTTCAGGAAATCTGCTGATTTAAAAGTTGATAGTTTGTTTAAAAACACCATAAAAAAATTTTATTTGACAGATTTAAATCAATTGAAATGAGTAAAAATTTTATAACTAATTATATTAAAATACATTTAATTATATCAAATTTTGTTTTATAAATCTAAATATTATTTCAACCAAATAGTCTAAATCTAAAAATTAAAATTTAGAAATATACAACTAATTAAAAGTTTAAATTTACTTAGGATGAACAACAGTAAATTTAACATATATTTTATTACATTTTAACAAAATATATTTCCCGAATTTTCAATTTTTATTCCCGAATTTAATAACTTTTTAGCTCCCGAATTCCAGCCCGATTTTGATTGTTTTAAATCCCGAAAAATTTAAGCCCTATTAATAACAAAAAAGTAGATTTAATAATGAAGTATTTTAAAAAATCTTAACTTTCAGACTATTATCTAATTTTGTTTTGTTAATCTATAAATATATTTATTTAAAATAACAATCAATCATTAAAGTAATAACCATAAAATCCTTATGAATAAATCAGTTTGCGATAATATTAATATTAATCAATAGGTCTCCTAAGGATATAAATTCTGAAATTCCTGTTCTTAATATGAAATGTGCTGAAATCGAGTGTATTTCTCCAACAAATATTAACCACTCAGCCTTTTTAATTTCAATTAGTTTGGTACCGATATATACGGATATCTGTAAATAACAATTGTTATCTCCAACTCCTTCTCTAATTGTTTGTTGATTGCAGCTTATGTTCGCTAAGTTTAGCGATTGTTTAATAATTTTATTCACTTCGATTTTCTCAGATTCATTAAATATTTGGTTTTGAATATAAATAATTTCGGATAATTTTGCTTTATAAATAACATCCGAAAAGCTGGGCTTTAAAATAAGTAAGAAATGTCAGTATATATTAATTTTCTTGTATTACATACTTTAAAAAGATTGCTGTTTTCAATGTCAAGTGCAGGTTTAAAGACGTAAAAGTGATTACCCCTGAATGAAAACCAGAAGGAAGTGTTCGTCTCTGAATCAAAGTGTATATTCGAAAACGTTTCATTAACTCCAGTTAAAGTGTACCATGTTTTGCCAAAGTTTTTATTTAACTCATTTGTTAGTTGTTTGCCGATAATAGATAAATCAGTTATGTTTCGTAATGTTGTGAAAACAAATCCAAGTATTAATTCCTCGACAGCTAAAGGCACTTCATTTTTTTAAAATTTTAATTTCTTCGTCAGCAGAAAATGTGTATTGGTTTGAAAATAATAAAACAAGTACTAAAATAGAAAACATTTTTAGAAGTAAGTTCAAAGAAATAATTATTGTTGCATAAATGTTTTGGCTTTTAAGTAATAAAACCATATGTCTTTTCCCATATGATAGTAATGTGCTTAATTATTATTAGATTTAAAGAGAAATAAACCGGTTTAATCCACTTAATATATTGTGATATTATATTTGAATTAAATATATTTGATTAATTTTAAAATTTTTTATTTTTTCTTTTTAAGTAAAATACTAATAAAATTCTGCGATAAAGTTTTTAAGGTTTAATTACAATTTTTATACTATTGTACATATTTTTAGCATAATATTGGCGACTTTTAACCAAACAAAAAATTAGAAAATAAAATTAAAATTTAATGGATTTTTGTGAAACTATTAATTTTTTAAAGAGTAATTAAAAATAGTTTAAATTTTAATAATCAAATCATTTTAACAACTTATAGTAGTAATATTTTTATTCTAACCTTACTCTGCTGTATTTAATTAATTTTTACCACAATTAAAAATGGTTTAATTTAAATAGAGATTGATTTAATGTTAAATTATAAACACCATAATTTTGACAATTTTCTAAATTATTCTATCGATAAATAAATGTTAACTTAAAATTTTCAAGTTAACAAATATTATACATAAGTTTAAAGTATTTTGCGGTAACAATTATTAAATAGATCTTACATAATAGAATCATAATGAGGATATTTTTCATTTGATAAATAGATTTGCAGTATAATGAAGTGTAATGGACAAGGGGTAAAATATTCTTTGATCATAGAAAGTCAAAGAATTTTTTTATTCTCAAAGAATTATTCTTTGATCAAAAAAGTCTAAATAGCTAATTTTGTCAAAAATTGTTCAAAGAATTTCTATATTTCTCAAAGAATTTTGAATTTATAATTTTATTTTTCATCATATTTTTCTAGTTATTATTTGAAAAATAACTTTCACTAAAATAGTATGCATAAATGCTCATTTTTATATATTTTATTATTAGATAAATCAAATTATTTAAATAATAGAGTATTTTATTTTTAATAATTGCCAAAGATTTGCCAAATAATTTTTATAAACTTTGAATTTCTAAAAGATATATCAAAGAATATTGCTATTTTTCTCAAAGAAAATTTTACCCCTTGTTAATGGAGCAGACACTACAGTATATGCTGTGCAATTAAATAATTATTTCATTATTTTAATAAAAAGCAGATAAAATAATAGTAAATAATAGTATATTATATGCTATTTGAGTTGTTTTATTACTTTCGTAAATATCCTATTATTATTTTACGTAATATACGAACGTATTTGTATTTTCTGTTGTAAAAATAATTACCCAGACTTGAAACCTCTAGGGAGTGGTCAGATCCATAAAATCTCAATTTTTTAGATGGGGGTCAAAACCCATCGGATTTAAACGACATTTTTTTGGAATTCGGAAGCCTCCTCGAAAAACTCGACGAATTTAACAGACAATTTTTACAATTCACGATTTTTCATGGTGGGTCAACTTTTCAGAATTTCTAGAGGGGGGTCAACCCTGGACAAGCACTGCCCTCTGGGTAACTATGGTTGTAAATAACTTAAAATATCATTTGTTTAAAGAATCGGAAGGTATAATTTTGTTTTATTTTATACATAAATGAAAAAGAGCTTAAAACTCTACTGTCACTGATTTATGAACCGAACATCATATTTATCATATTTGTATTGTAGACAACACTTTATTTAACGTAAGTCATTATCACAGTATCAGTGCCAACACCTAAGTGAGGCACTGATACACATAATGTACAATTTATAACTTTTCAACAACAAATACGGGATGTGGACTTTGTCTCCACAACATCCCGTATGATTATAAACTCCCCTTTCATAGAATGGTGGACTGACCATTACAAAAATCAATTTAAAAATCAAAAACAATATAATCTTAATTGTAAATAAGTGTAAATGACAATTATTACTATATATAATTTAAATATATTTGAAAAAATGATGATATATCAACGCGTGGATCTGTTCAACTTAAACGCCATAAACGAAACTAAACAGTACATGACCCATACCGGCTCACCGATATGGCGTCGACTGTGGCTTAACGCTGTAGTGTCAACAGATAAATTTGTTAAATATTTCATTTATCTCCACTTTTAGTTTTCCATTTGTCCTGTAGTCTTTATCTCATTGGTTACTGTTATTCCATCAGCTATTTCTATAGCACCACAAACTGCTAAACAAATTGAAACTTCACTTTTGTTGCTTATTAATCCGTAACCACACACAATATTCAATGGATCTTTTATACTCATTTTATAATTTTCATAGCGCCAGTTTCTCTATAACTTCTGGTCTTCCTCAACAAATGATCCATCACAAAACTTCGACATTGTCTCACTGATCTCGTTAATGCAATAATCCCAGTAATTAATTTACAAAACAACAATAACAAATAGACATATTGTGTTTATTTCTTATACCAGTGGAGTTCGTACAGACATCTTTTATCTTCAATGATATATGTCTCAGATTCCGACTCATCGTTCATTTTATTTATAATGTTTTATCCGTTCATCATTATTTAATTTATCTGTGATTCTATCAAAATCATTATCCGATTTTAATCCAAAGGGTGTCTCTTGTCGTGAAAACGACTAGCATACTCCATAGTAATCCAATTTTTTATTATTTTGTAAATGATACATTATCGCTCTGATTCCGACTAATCTCGCGTCGATTATCATTTTCATTGTAAAGTACTAAGACAACTCATAATCTCTTTTTCAATTCGTCGAAAGATTTCTATTCATTTTCTCCTTATGATAATACAACAACAACTTTAGTTAGCTCTGTTAACGGTTTCTATATTTCAGCGTAATTTTCAAAATAGTTTCGATAATATCCACATTTTTCGAGAATTTGTCGAACTTTCTTAATAATAATGGGAGATTACATTTTTTTCTATAGCTTTAACTTCTCTATAGTCAATAAATGTTCCAGTTTCGTCACCAACATGGCCTAAATAAAACTTCTGGAGCATCAGCTTAAGTATCGTCTCTTCTAATCGACATATATATCACACCGCAGCATAAACTCAAATATGACAAAACCCCTTCAGTCTTATCTCCGTAATCGAAATATATCCGTATGAAAGTTGCTTCACAGATACACAACAACTCAAACTCAAAAACTCCACCTTCACATCTCAATGTTCAGGTACCGACTGCTATCTATTTCTCATTACAATTCTTTTTTTTTAAAGTTATACAAATTTTGTACAACACCGACAATAAGTTTCAGGTTCTCATAACATGTCTCTGTACATCCCGTCAAAAACATTCCCATAACAACTCATATCCCGTCAAATTGAATTCAGAATAGAATTACATCCTTAAAACTGAAAAACATCCTATATGTAGTATACTCTACTACAAATTAAACAATCATTTAGCATAAACAAATCGCATTTTTCGAACCCAAAGGATCCTTCGTAAACCCTGTTACTAGTTTTAAACTTATTCTTAGTTAATTGACGAACGATACATTCTTATCGCTGTTCCAGTGTTTCTTATTCCCATATATTCGGGTCCCATTAAGGTCCACTCAGACCGGTGACGACGATATAGTTGTAAAAGTTTGCGATACAGCAATACGTTTCCACTCTGAATTGATCGATAGAATTCGACTCATGTGCAAATGAAGTCATTTGGTTTGCATATTTTTAACGTAAAGTAAATTGCTGTAAATATCCATCGCATCCATTTTGAATTAATAAGGGATCAGAATTGTCTGAACAGATCAATCGCTCCGTCAAAATCTCGAAGATTGTGTTTTGAAATCGCTATTTGGCTTAACATGTAATTACAATTATTAAATAATTTACGGAGTACTGAGTAGAGTTGAAACGCTTCTTTATTCAATTGGAGTTCTAAATATACTGCAACCAAAAACTTCTTGAACCAATGTTTGGGTAACTCTATAGCCTTTATTTGAGACTTTTCGTCTATAATTTGTGATAACTGGTGCTAACAGCGCTAATTCATTGGTTCCATTTCAATGCTTTTCGATAGTATTTCGATTGACTCCCAATTGAGTTCCAGTTTAATCAAAACCATGCCATAAAAGAAAAGCAAATATCCGTCATTTTTAAGCATATATTTCAGATATAACTCTTGCAAATCATTTTTCAATTCACTCAACAATTTGATGGATGTGTCACAACACATGTAATTCGTTTCAGTCATTGAGCGCAACAGAGAGTGGCCTCAATATTACAGGAATCTCGGTTCCGAAGAACACGACCACACCTTTCTTCCATTGATCGAGTAGTGCTGCCGTTCCGATAATAATACTACCGCTCGTATCGTTGTATATCAGCGACAATTTTCTCCCATTAAGGATCGATGAATTAGCTTTAATTTTTATTCATCGCGTGATTGCACCCGATATTGCCAGCCCTTGTCGTAACGTGAACTTTGATGAATCACCGTTCTTATTAGTTAAATATCCGATTTTGATATCCACCAAACTTTCCTTATAATCACAAAAACATAGTTTTGTCACAGTAATCACGATTGTAATTAATACGCGATATCGACTGTTGCCACACATTGATGTTTCGCTCACATTATTCGTATTAAACATTTCAAAACCAAAATCATACATACACACAAATACAAACACATACACAACACCGAAAAAACAATTTATTTAATTATAATTATCGTTCGGTGATGCGGACTTCGGTGCCGCACATTCTCGCGTGTCGCGGACGCCATTTGTGGACAACACTTTATTTAAGTCATTATCACAGTATCAGTGCCAACACCTAAGTGAGACACTGATACACAAACTTTACATTTTATAACTTTTAGTATACAAATACGGGATGTGGACTTTGATTCCACAACATCCCGTATGCCTACAATATCTTAACATATTGTTAACAGTAAGTTAAAAATACAATGTTTGTTATCATATTATTTAAATTTAATCTTACATATAAATACACAAGATCGAAACGGTCACAATATCTGACTTTGCAGTTTAGTGTTTAATTATTTTTCTATTTATTTCTTATTATGATATTTTTAGATATTTACGGCATATACAACTCAATTTCGTTATTATGTAATATTGTTTCACATTTTCGACACTATGAATTTTACGGAATAAGCAATTTAAAATCTATAATGGTCTGTTATCAGACCGGCATATACAACAAAGAATTCTATAAAATACTGTAATCGGACCGGCATATGCCACAAAAAAATCTATAATGTACTGTTATTAGACCGGCATATGCCACAAATCAAATCTATAATATGCTGTTATCGGACCGGTAGATGCCACTAAATCTATAATGTACTGTTATCGTCCTGCCATATGCCACTAAATCTATATTGTTCTGTAATCGGACCGGCATATTCCACAGAAAAATCTATAATGTACTGTAATCGGACCGGCATATGCCTCTAAATCTATATTATTCAATAATCGGACCGACATATGCCACTTAATTTATATTGTTCTGTTATAGGACCAGCATTTGCCACTAAATCTATATTGTTCTGTAATCGGACCGGCATATGCCACAAAAAAAATCTATAATGTACTGTAATCGGACCGGCATATGCCACTAAATTTATTATGTCTGTAATCTTATCGTCATATTCCACAAAAAAATCTATAATGTACATTAATCGGACAGGCATATGCCACAGAAAAATCTATATTGTACTGTAATCTGACTGGCATATGCCACAAAATATATATTGTACGTTTAGCGGACCGGCATATGCCACTAAATCTATATTGTTCTATAATCGGACCGACATATGCCACTTAATTTATACTGTTCTGTTATCGGACCGGCATATGCCATTAAATCTATATTGTTCTGTAATCGGACCGGCATATGCCACAGAAAAATCTATAATGTACTGTAATCGGACCGGCATATGCCACAGAAAAATATATAATGTACTGTAATCGGACCGGCATATGCCACAAAATCTACATTGTTCTATAATAGGACGGGCATATGCCACTTAATTTATATTGTTCTTTTATCGGACCGGCATATGCCACTAAATCTATATTGTTCTGTATTCGGACCGGCATATGCCACAAAAAAATCTATAATGTACTGTAATCGGACCGGCATATGCCACTAAATTTATTATGTTCTGTAATCGGATCGGCATATTCCACAAAAAAATCTATAATCTACATTAATTGGACCGGCATATGCCACAGAAATATTTATTTTGTACTGTAATCGGACCAGCATATGCCGCTCAGATTAACGGTATTTGTTGTTTAAGAAAACAAATTACATAATAAATTAACAAAATGTTAGAGAATAGATAAAATGTTTTATTTAATTTGATTAATATTAGTTCATATATGTCTTTAATTGTTTTTATATATTAATTTAGCGCAAACCATAGTGATTTATGTTATGAAAAGTAAGAGTCATAGTAATAAACTTGTGTGTCTAAATTGCGAAAGAAAACCAAATCAATGATTGAATTACCATTTGTTGTAATATATTTGTTTTTGAGAACCAATCTTTTCGATTGTAAATGTGTTATTAGAATTTATCCAGAATTTTTATTCAAATCAATATTAAAGTCTCCCAACAAAATTACATTTTCGTTATCGATTTTATCTAAACAAATATAGATGTTTGTGATGAGTGTATTTATACTATTTTGCGGTGATAAATAGACTAGTAATAATGCAATATTTTTCAGTTCGAAACCAATGCATTCAAAATGTCCCTAATTGTTGTTGACATTGTATTCAAATAAACGTGTTCCAATAGATTTAGTATAAACAACACTTCCAGATGATTTATTCATTGTCGTTATATTTGTTAATACCTTGAAGTTTGGAATATCATATCTATCAAATTCCGATGACAAGCATTCGACAAATAATAATAAATCAGCATAAGTATAATTTGGATCGTCTAGAATATCATAATAGTGTTTTCCTAGTGATTGTATGTTTTAATAAATTATTCTAGTGCCAGTAGTTTCATATGTTGATAGAAATGGTTGAACGAATGATAATGCAGCAGTGGCCCTTAATCACGATAATTCGTTTTCAACTAATATGGTTGTTCAAATGTGCCATCAATATATAAACCATCAGCGGATAGAGCTCTGCTCATTGCATCATATACTTCTGAAAGTAACATTCGTTTTGACAATTTGACAACAACACTGTCATAGCTTTGACCTTGTGCCTTACAAATAGTTATTGCCTCAGCAGGCACCAACGTAAATTGTGTTCGACGTACGCGTACATTTTGATTTCGCATCGATGCGATTTCGCGTGTTATTCTTTCAATTGGAGCCCAAGTTGCATTGTAGTTACATCTTTTTAATATATTCAATAATTTACTTCTTGTGGGAAATCCAATATTTTTATCAAAAAACTCGATCCAAACTCCTGTTGGTTTATCAAATATGCATTCAATATTACGAATAATTCCGTTTGTACCATTAACCAGTCCATCTTCAACATCTACGTTTACAGTAAGCATGTAAATTGTACTTTATTTAAAAACTATGAAAGCTGGCAAACCAATTGTTTTAGTACTGTGAAGATTTTTGACTTTATTTAGTGCGTAGTTTTTTACATCCAATGATACGTCTCCAACAGCTATGTCATCAGCAAAAGTTACAAATTCTATATTTTTGTTAAGCGATATTGCAATACGATTATATGCATCCACTTCATCATTGTTTTGAAAAGTCGTATTGTTTCACAGGGTGGTTGAATCTTCAAATTACATAATTCACGCTATTTAAATAATGCGATATCATTTGATGTGCACGCGCCTACAGCTATGTTATTCAATGCATTCGCAAAATGTAAATCATTCTTTTGGCGCATTATTTCCGTTAATACAAAAGCTGTTAATGGTTCCCACAGTGTATTTGCAAATAATTGATCGTATTTACTACTTCCTGATTGAAAAACGAATTTATCTTGTATCGGTCTTAGTTGATGAAAATCGCCGAAACAAATTACAGATTTTCCACCAAAACGTTCTGTAGAGTGAAATATTTCTTTAAGAACAAAATTAATTTGCTTCAACATTGTTACGCTGACCATAGAAATTTCATCTAAAATAATTACTTTTAAATCTTCGAATTTAGAGTGTAACGTATTTCGCAAGTCAGCACTTAAACTTTTTACGTCAGATTTACACTGATTAACAGGAAGTGAAAATGTTGAGTGCAAAGTCATGCCACCGATGTTAAACGCTGCTTTACCTGTTGGAGCACACAGAAGTACTTTTATAGAATCAGGACGAACACCTGGTTGTGAGTTGTAAATGTGAAGCTGTTATTGATTTATTGCGCTTATTAATTTAGATTTTCCCACACAAGCACCACCAAAAACGATATTTAATATTTGATCAGTTTTTGTTTTAGTACGATATATTAATTCCATAAAATATTGTTGTTTTTTCATGTTAAGTGATCGCATTAAAGTATAATAATTATCTTCATTTATACACTTTGGTGAAAGAAAGCGTTCAATAGTGGTTTTCGGTAATTAGTTACTAATATCTTCGCTAACTCTATATTGAGCATTGTTATCGATTGTGTATACTGTAAACTCATTATTATGATCATCATTTTCATTATTCGCAACTTTCGTTATTCTCGATTTCTTTAAACATGTCCTCAAAATCTTTTACATCAGTGAAGTTGTTAATAGATTTTCGGGCGTTCGTATTAATAATTAGTATGTTATCATAATACTTTTTCTTTATATCAATATTAATGAGATCATCGGATTCGTTAAGCCATGGAAGAAATAGCATGCACTGCTCTCGATAAAAGTTAAGTTCATTTAATTTTAAATTATATTGACGATATCTAATAATTTTCAACTTTTTCCTTTTCTCGATAAATCCTGTATTGTTCTTCAACTGTAAAACTTCATTAATCGTTACTTCTATGTCTTCGATTAAATCTTCATTTTCGTTTATGTTTTCACTTTTCTTTTGATTTTTGTGACGGATAAATTGTGCAAAAAGTCAGCCAAGCATCTGGACGTAAAGGATAATATTCAATAGAGTTAATTTGGTAAATATCAGTGGGCCCTTCATTCAAAGCTCGCAACTGATTTTCCGATTTAACAATTGTATACCGTTGTTCTCGATCACCTGTATTTATGAATACATGACCTCGACTAGATCTAGACATTTCCATCGATAATAATTGATAAACAGCTTCCTGAGAACTTATTTCAGTAGCATTAAGATATCTATCACCTACTATTTTTAAACGATCACGAATACTGTAATTTCCGGCTTATACTTCTTCAAATGCGTCCATAAGTAACTTAGACATTCCATGTTCGGCTTTATTCAAGTAATTCAATATATACTGGACGCATCTATAAGGATCTAAAATGAATTGGATGTCCATATTTGCGCGATGTAATTTGAGGATAGTGCTATTATAATTGTTGACTTTAAT
>JAQGAW010003523.1:0-12370 GCA_034698025.1 Phthiracarus crinitus | reverse complement strand
AAACCCTTAATAAACATAGAGAAAAAATCCCTTAATAAATATAGAGACCTGTCTACATACATACATACATACATACAGACATACGGACATCTCAAATCCAATAGCTGACTTTTACAAAGTGAGCTAATAATTCGTTTTCAACATTATATGAACATTCGAAACAACAAAAAACTACAGGAATTAACAGCGTAAAATTAAATTCTATTTTGCAAAATTTAAATGTAACCCCTAATTGTTACAGAAATTTTTATAATAAACTTGTTTCAAATTAATAAAACAAATACTCTCACTTTTAAATGAAGCGCTTAATATTTTAGATTATTTTCTACTATTTTGTCGTTCAGTTTAACTCTGAGTCAACTCAGTGAAGGAGTTCCGTACTTATCATGATTTTTTCGATTCTATTTAATTCAATCTATTATAGATTATTTACTTATTCTGTTAAAATTCTTTGTTCACATTTTTTATCATTTATTATTTTTATCGTAAGTTTTAAAATAGTTAATACACTTTGTAATCATGAAATACAATACCACCAACCCTTATCCACTGTATGCACGATAACACTGAAGAAACAATGAACGAACTAGTCAAAAGTTAAAGAAATGTCTTAACTCTTAATCTTAACTCGTGGCAATAGTTTAACTTTAATCTTAACCGGTTAATAACATTCTTAACTTTAACTTTGCCCGGTTAAACAAATTATGACATGAGTTAACTCACCTTTTTGACTCGATATTCTAAAATTAATTAAATTATCAAATATGAGTAAAATAATACAAATTAAAAATTAATTTCTAATTAAATTTTTATATTAGTAATTTATAACGTGAAAAATACTTATTTTTAAAATTTTTAATTTATTTTAAAACTAAAATTATTTTTTTAATTACCAGATTTCTTAAAAAATTCTTGTAAAATTATTAAAAAAATTAAATAGAGTTAACCTGTTAACTAGGGTTATGCTTTAATTTAATCGGGTTTATAAACTCTAACTCTTAACTTTAAATCGTCCCTATTTCTAACCAGTCAAGTCAAAAGTTAACCGGTTAAAATGTGCATCTCTAGTTTTGATAACTTTTTTTCCATCGATTTATCTAACGATTTGATCATTTTTTTCAAACGATTATTAAACGATTTTGTACCCTTTTTCAACAATTTACGCGGCCTTACTAATAATATAATGAACTTAAGAATGGCGTAAAATTTTGAAACAACGCTATCTGTGTTCAATTAAAAGTATTATTCGAATTTGAAAGAATTACAGTTTATACCATAATGCTATTTACCTTATATGTAAATATTACTTATAAAAGTAAAACATAAGATTTCACATCACACTTATAGAGATGGTCTTTAACGAGGAGTTCAACTTACATGAGGAATCAATAATATTTGGGTTCGCACTAAATTTTGGGTTCTCACTAAAATTTGGGTTGGCACTAAAATTTGGGGTCTCATTAAAATTAGGAGTCGCATTTACTGGGAGGTTTGTACATTATTTCTGGCAATTTTCCGCGGGTCTCTAGTAAGTAAAACTTTAGCTTCAATATATTTTGTCAAATTATATATTATAATAAGTATATTTAATACCGATACATATCTAAATTAAGTTTTAATCTATTCAAAATTTATGGAATTCAAAAAAGTTTAAAAAACCAAAAATGCAAATATTATTATTGCTTGTTGTTCTCACTGGATTTTTCTCTATTACTTAATGTATACTTTTGAAAAATAAAATTATAAATTAAGTAAAAAATTTTATCTTTATTAGCTGTTAACGCAGTACAATATTATGTTAATAAGGCTGTAAAGTGTTTAAAGATATATGAAAACGATATGCTTAACTATAACGATGCTAGAAATTTATGCTATCTAATGATGTATCGAGTTTTCTGTCTTTTCGTTAACACTTTTAACAACAATAATAAACTATTTAAAGTAAATTAGAACTAATTTAAAAAATTATTAAACTTATGTGTTCGTTGGAAACGTTTATTTTTAATTGCAATATTTAGAAACAAATAAAATAAGAACTTAGTTTAACTAAACATTACAATTATTAAATTTTTCAATTGACCAGAAAAAAGGTTTTCCATCCGTACAATAAGCGTTATAAACTAATTTTTCATATTGTACTCTATTCTTAAATAACCAATACATTCTGCAGTCACACTCTAACGGTGTGTCTAATAAATTAATATTTCCATTTGTTAAGACTGATGTGAATACATTTTCTTCCAAATATTTTAACATTGGATCTCAAAACTAAATAAATAGGTCTTTTGATTGAAGTAAATGCTGACATGGAAAAGCTATGATTAAAAATATTTATATTAGTTTAATATAAATATATTTTAAATGTTTATCTTTTTATTTGTTACCTTTTGCTCGTTATGTTTGGCATCGAACTTAAATATATTTCCAGATCGATTATATTACTATTACGAAAACTTAACGCGTGATCGTGAATATAATCGATTGGATTACCATTGAGAACTATTGATGACAAATTATTTAATTCATAAAATGAATAATTGCCTAATGATGTGAGATTATGATTATCAAAGATTTCAAGATATTTTAAATTATTTAAAACAGTGAAAGCATTCGATGGAATAGAAGACAGAGATGTGTTATAAATGTTTGCTCTTTCAATGTTAACCATAGAATTGATTATATTGAATATTGTGGTTTCATTTGATGAATAGCCAATTGGTGTGTCTATTAAATAAAAATGTTTTACGAAGTAATTACTTGATATAAATGCATATCCACTTATTTTAGTTAAATTGTATGCCTGTTTGATAAATATTACTTCAAACGTTATATCATAGAATACATTGATAACCAATTCATTAATCGCTGTATTATTAAAAGTAAACCATTCAAAGTGTTTCTCATTCTCTTTTAATGCATTGCTTATTGATATAAAAATATTTTTTAAATCATAAAACGTATTTCCACCACAATATATAGACAAATAATTTTCACATCTGCATGGAAGTAATACATCACTTGTTGGACATTTACCAGTTATTGCTAAACCAAAGCAACAGCAAATTAGAATAAAGCAAATTTCTATTTTATAATATATGGTAAAATTTATTAGTCTGTTTTACAGTTTAATAGTTAGAATATATACCTTTTATCATTGTATTGTCAATGTACATGATTTTCTTGACACGAAATGATATTTATTTGAAAACATATCCTTTTATATTACTATAAAAGGTAAACATATTTAATAAATCTCATAATGACATCAATCAATAGTTTTTACTTATAATCTAATCAAGTTTGAATTAAGTCAATACAACATGTAAAACATAACATTTTTCGTAACTTAATAAGATATTTTAACAATGAGCAAAAATTTATATATTTATATTTTACTATTTAATTCAGATATTTCATATTTTTATCGATAGATTGTATAAGTTTTAAATATTGTATGAACCAAGTAGTCAGTAGCAAAAATAGGATTTATGTCAGAGGCATTAACATTATTGTAATAATCTATAATCAAATAAGCATGAATTTATTAGCGGTATAAAAAACAAATGTCAATAATAAATGTGTTCATATTGAAACATTTAACTAATAATTTAATGCTTTTCCAGTGTTGATAAAATAACAATTTATTGTATTAACTCTATACTAGACTAGTTAATCGTTAGGATTCTTAAATCCGAAACCGACTCCAACCCGACAAGTCTCAACCAGACCCGGCCCGAACCCGACAGGCTTCAACCCTACCCGATTATCAAAATATTTTTATAATTTTACTAATTTTGCTAAAATTTTGCATATACACAATTAGTAAATCATCCTGTTTCTTGAGAATTGTATTAATTAATAACTATAATCTATAACTTATCTAAAATTAACAGATTTCTTTATATACGTTTATTGGTTCATAATGATTTCCCAGAGGTATAAAAGTGAGAGAAAATATATTCATAATATATTCAGTTGTGAAAATTTGTGCAAAAAGTTTAATAAATATTAAACCAAAAATGCTCACATTATTATTGCTTGTTGTTCTCACTGGATATTTTTATATTATGCAATGTATACTTTTGAAAAATAAATAAATAAATTAAGTAAAAATTTTATCTTTATTAGCTGTTAACGCAATACAATGTGATGTTAATAAAGATGGAAAGTGTTTAAAGATATATGAAAACGATATGCTTAACTATAACGATGCTAGAAATTTATGCTTATCTAATGGTGGATCGAGTTTGATGTCTATTCGTTCAAACGTTGAACAAGAATTTTTGTATAATATTTTTAATGCTTACAGAATTGAAAATAATGTATTGATTGGTGCACAGCTAACTAATGAAGGATTGATTTGGTCTAATTCTGAGAACTATTATGACAATTATACAAATTGGGAGAAAAATATTCAAACTAATGATAGCGTCTTTGAATGTATACAAATGACTATGAATGGACCATACAGTGGTAAGTGGTTAAACGTTCCGTGTAATTACAAAAATTTGGTGGTTTGTGAAAAAATGATGACAAACGATAAAGAATCACAATCTTTGGATCAAATAGAATTCAATAAATTCAAAGATAGATTTGATAATGTTATCAAAGATTTTAGTTCACGGTTAAAATATACTAGTATTGAGCTGAATATGACTAAAAATCAACTAAACTTTATCGCAATCGAATCAAATAACACGAAAAATAAACTCGATTACAATAATGAACATTTTGAAAATACAAACAAAGAACTAAATGCTACGATTAACAAACTCGATGATCTCAGAACTAGAGAAGATCTAACGAATCAAATTCTTGAAAATACAAAATACGAAATGAATTCAACGCTTTACAACTTTATAAATATTATTAAGAATGCTATAACTGGTTGTGAGTTTAGTGACGTATGGATTAATTGTCGATTATTTATCGATTACCGAAATAATATCCGCCAAATAATAGCAATACCTAAAAGTTCCAAAGAACAGTTCACAACTTGGGATAACGGAAAAAATATTTGTAAAAAGTATAAATCATATATAATTTCTGACGATTCAGCAGAAAAACATCAATTTTTGAAATCATTAGATAAATTTAATCGAACATATTTTTGGTTAAATGGACGTAAGGATTCCACTGGAAAATGGAAATGGTTTAATGGAAATGAGTTTAATTATACAAAATGAGCCATAATTCAACCAAATAATAATGTCAGTAAAGATTGTTTGCATATGAATCCGGGTATCGAGTCGTGGAGTGGAGATCAATGTGATATCAATTCTTACGTTATTTGTAAATTTCAATTAACTGATAATGAAAATTTTTTAATACAATTATAGGATTATTCTAATAACGTTTTTAGACAAATGAATGAAGAGTAAATTAGTACGGAAAATGAACTCAAGGATAAAAGCAAACAACTATTTGAAACTAAAGCGGATGTTTATTATATAATGCGTAATGTGAGCTGTATTGCCAGTTATGTTTGGATTAATTGTCAATTATTTATTAATTATCGCACAAATATTAAGTAATAGCAATACCAAAGAATTTGACAGAAAAGACTGCAAACTGGGAAAATGCGATGAATATTTGAAAAAAGTATAATTCAAACTTGACATCAATTGATTCATATGAAAAGCAAAAGTTTTTGGAGTCATACATGCAAACGATTAATTCTCATTTTGTTTGGACTAGTGGTCAGAAAAATTCAATGGGAAGATGGACTTGGAATTATGAGAACAGTAAATCAGTTGAAAAATCTAAAAGTATTAGTTATTCGAATTGGGATTCAAGTCAACCTAATAATTAGAGTCGTCAAATTCAGGAAAGTTCTTCTTTTTATTGAAAGTCCTAATTATTAATACATTAAAATATGAGTACGAATCGTATTAAAATAAGCATTTTGAGACCAATTTATTGTTCCTGAAAATCCTGAATTTTACTGTTAACTCCTGAAAATTCATTTTATTCAGGAATTTACATTTTTTAAAGAAGTAAAAGAATTTTTGCCTGATTATTTTTTAGTTAAATTGGAAAGATGTTTAAGTAAAAATTCTGGTTTGAAAGACTTTGTTTCTAAAAAAGTCATTAAATTTCGACTAAAAACAATAATGTAGAAAGATCTTTTTCTCATTATAAAGATATTCCCACTGACAAACGATATAACTTGTTGGAATCAAATATTGAAAAATATTTAATCCTTAATCCTTAATCTTTAATCATTTATTCTAATTAATAAAGAAAATTTTATTTTCCCGAATAATCCTGAATCTTACTCTTTTTTCCTTTTTCCTTCCTGAATATGATCTGTTTTTAGTCCTGAATTTGACGACTCTACTAATAATGATGGCAACTGTATATTTCTTAATTATGGTACGAGCCCTAAATGGAAATGGCATGACTATGCGTGCAATTATAATGCAATTGTTATTTGCGAATTTGAATTTTTAGAGTAATATATTTTATTGATTTTAAAATCTATTTTTTCAATCAAAATAAATAATTTAATATTGTGACAGATATCCAAATAATCTCATTTAGGCATACAATATATTATATGATCTTATAATTGGGTTAATTAAATTCAATAATTTGAAATTATACCATAAATTATTTTTTATTTAATTATAATAATGTTACAGAAAAGAAATGATTATTATTAATTACATTGATTAGACTGTTAATTAAAAATATTTATATTGAAAATCATAGTGTTATTAAAATCATACTTTTATGAAGTATGACTTATTTAATAATCTAAACAGAATAAAGCAAAAAAGGACAGAATATTACTTTTTTTAAAGTGAAGATTTAATTTAAAAGATTAATATTTTAAGTTTAAATAAAATTCAAGTAATTTTTATTCGAACCAAAATTTTATTACACTTTTTTCATTAGAGCTAGATTAAACTTTCAATTATTTAATTAAATAAATTTTCAAAGAATTGTGCAAAATCCTGGTTTTCTACCATAAATGTAAGCAGGAATCGGATTGATATTTGCGGGATTGTCCATCATTTTAACAAATTTATCCCAACAATCATTAACCCTTTGTTTAGTTAAATCATTTAATGTTTCTTCGGGAGGAAATCCTGTGTAAATAATTGGGTCAAACTCTTCAGTGAGATATAGTTTAAGCATTTCTTTAACTTCTTCGCCCATTTTCTGTTTTTGTTCATAGGTTAAAGTTTCTGCTCGCGTACCAACAAAAACGAATGATGGCGCGGTTTTGGCACTATAACCTAACCATTTAAGTATCTCTTTAATGTTACTTATAATTTGTGGCTGTAATCGATCGGAATTAAATACTATTATTACTGCGTGAATAACTTTAAAATTTGCGTTCACACGATTTCTGATCATTTTAATAGTTTTTTCTTCATCCCATTCAGTGTCACACAAACCAATAGTGTCTGCGACAATAATTTTACGTTCTTCGTAAACATTTTTTTGTTTATTATAGATACTATGTCTGCCTCGAACAAAATATACTTCTCTCGTAACACTCTTATGGCTCGGTTCTGATTCACAAATTTTATTATTGAATAAAATATTAATGAGATGTGATTTTCCAGCTCCTGTGGGACCAATAATTAATATATTAAATGTATTTTATTCATAATCTAAAAAATAATCAAATTGAGTCGCAACAGCATTGTTCATAATAAATGAGTACATTTTTTTGCTTTCATTATCAAATATATGAGGTCTTATTGAAGCTGGAAATGTGTTAACTAATTTCTTGTGGTCGCCCATCAGTTTGTATTGAAATTCTCTTTGAAGAGGTTTAAGGTTTTGAGTTAATTTTTCATGTAAATATGGAATGGCAAACGTAGCCATTGCAAAGAACTCGGTTAATCCATAGTTCGCTGATTCATCCCATTCCATTTGAGAGCTTATCCAACGGCCACGAAATACATAATTAGCCACATGTTCGCAGTTTCTCAAACATAGAGAATAGTTAGACATACCGAGAACGTGACGCATTCTGGTTCTTATTTCTTCGCTCATTTCTGTTTGCATTGTCTTTCTATCGTTCGAGTCTAGTATGTAACCAAATCTCGGAAGTGTGTTAATGGTGACTCGAGCTGAATATATATCAAGATTAGCCGAACCAAATTCAAGAAAATTTACTCGATCTGTAACAAACCAGTGCTCAAAATCAATTGATCCCCAAGAACTTTCAGTAAAGCTTAGGTATAATTGTTTTCCATTTATAAAGTTGTTAATCATTGATAGATTTGCGTCACGAATTTCAGAATCAAATTTCAAAGTATGCTCAATCCATGTTTGCTTTTCCGCTTGAATGAACTGATACGCTTTATACATATTAAATGTATTAGCTTTACTATAAGTTATTTTTAATAATTTTTTGGGTTTTCTGAATCTATATATAAAACAAAAATTAATTTAAACATAAAAAAATAGGAAACTGAATATAAAATTTTATAAATAAAATACTATTTTAAACCTGAAATTTATTTAATTAATTAATAAAAAATTTATTTTAGTCACTTACAGTTAATTTATTTGTTTTATTAAACTAATATAGAAATATTTTTAATATAGAATTTTTTATTTAAAACTTTAATTTTTAAAATTCAAATATGTTTGAGATTTTTTAGTTTTCAGAAACTAAATTTTAAATTCACAATTACCATATTGGATCAAAGCGTTAAAATGATTTAAATACATTAAAAATCTATTTAATACGTTAGAATATCATAAATCCCGTGATATAACAAACTCAGTATATTTTGTATTCATTTAATATTTTTATATAAATACGCAGTTTGAATAGTACTAGTGCTTAAGATTAGATAAAATATACAGAACATTGGAACAAACAAAATACTGTAATATTGAATTTTTATTATCCTTTAGTTTATATAAAATAGGAAGATAGTGATTACAAATAATCGACTCTCTATTCGCTAAAAATTAACATCTGAAATTGAAACTTGTAGACCATTAAAGCGCTTGCATTGTATAATCCATGTTATATTACTTTCTAAAACATTATAAAAATCATTTATTTATTTAGCATTAAACAGTTTTCTAAGTGAACATTATATGTGTTGCAAGCTTATAAATAAAATTTTAAAAGCAAAATATTTTATATATAATTTGAAGTATAATCCACGTTATGATTGTGTTTTATATAATCAAGCAAAAAATCATTAATTTGTTGGTTTTAGATTTTTACTTTGTAATTTTCTAGTAGTGATATGAGTAAGGCATTGAAAATCGTTAGAATAAAGGGTGCAAAATCGTTTATATTTCGTTTACAAAAAAGGCTCAAATTCGTTTGAAAAATCGTTTGATAAATTTTACATTTAATTAAAAAAGTATGTTATTATACAAATTATTTTAATTTTTTAAACTAAATAAATTTTTAATAATTTCAAAAAATGAGTAATTTTCTTAAAATTAATTTTTTAGCATTAACTGAAACAAAAATTATGCTATATTTTTCATTTATTACTACTTTACACAAAAATGGAATTCAAATAAAGTAGTTTCTTACTTAAAAAATAATTTTTTAACTACCAATTTTGTATTATTTCTTGATAATTTCATGAAAATTTATAAAAATTTAAAATAGTTTAAAATTTTTAAAATCGTTAGATATTTTTAAAATCGTTTGATTCGTTTAATTCGTTTACTTAAATTTCATTTATTTAGGACTATTAGGACCTCAAGACTTGTTTTTTATTGAAATTATGACATTTTTAAACATTCGTTAATTAACGATTTTCAATGCCTTAGATATGAGCAATCGCTAACGAAGCTGAACTTCATATCGTGTATTACAGTTCGCTTCAGTTCATAGACGATCAGATCAGCTTTTAGCTGAAGTATTTCTTGCTCTTTGAATTTACTGTTACGTTTTGTAAATTAGTTTTCTGATTAATGTTACTTTATGAAAATAATTCAAAACCATTTAAAAATTAATGTATTAACCAATTTTTAATTATTTTTTGTATTCAATGTAATGAAATGTAAAATGTCTTAAATTAGCTTAAAAGTTTGAACAGCAAAACAAAAAATATAATCGCTTCGCTTTAAAAACTATTCAATTAATAAATATTTTGTAGATAGAAATATTTAAGGCACAAGTAAATGGTAAATGAGTTCTTTTATTCTATATTTTATTTTTGTAAGCAATTGACCCATATTTTAATTAAACTTCTAAAAAACAGTAAATGTTTTCAAACTTATTTACAAAATACGCTTTATATTAATCTAACTTAAAAGAGAAAAATTATTTGCTAACAAACGAATTAAATAGAGCTAAGTATTTAGAATTTAGTATACACTGAGTTCGTTTATATTCGTGAAGCTTTGAAATATTAAGAAATATTAAATATTTATCAATTAATTGAGTTTTAGTGATCTGCTTATAGCAATTTAACAAAAACTAAACGAAAAGTTACATTTTAATATTTTTTTGATTTATAAAATCTATAAAAGAACATTATTCAATATAAATTAGAGAAACTTCAGAGCCCGGCCGGAATTTTTTATAATTAGGCCCGAACCCGGCCCAGCCCGTGGGGGCCCGATAAATCAGGGGCCCATTTACTAATCTTATGTTAAGAAAAGCATATAAAAAGTTTTATATGGCTTTTATATGGCTTTTGCTACTCTTTAGTAGATTATCCATCTCGATCTTACACATTAATTGTGTCATTCTTTAAAAGTGTTAAGAGATGTATATAACATTACGTGCATTAAATAAGAATAATATTATTTTATTAAAAATACAAAACAACGATCATCTGTGATAATTTTTCAATATAAAGCTAAAACTTAATTTATATGTTGATAAATTGAATGGAATATTTATTTAAATTTAGATCGAATATAATTATATTAAACCTGTTGAATAATTAAAAATGTATTTTCAGCAAAATAAAAAGCTAAATAATATAAAAGAACTTATTTTGCATGTCGTATTTATGTTTCATATAAATTACTTTTTGAACGTATATGATATTATTTTATATATTTGTTTTGAATTTTGCTTACATTTAATATTTAAAAATTGTTCAATCAAAATATAAATGTCAAATATTTTTTACTTTCTTTTTATTGCCTTTATATAAATCTTAAATATTAAATATATAGATCAAGAAAATTTTATTTATCTTTGAAAGTTTCATCAATTTTGAGAAACATTGAAGTATTGATTTATAATTTCTCAAACATAGAAGCTGTATATTACAAACCTAATTATTTATATTAGTGTTTTGTGTTAAAAAGTGTTATTCATATTAAATATTCATAAATTATTATCGATCGTTATTTTTACAGTTTAAAGTAACGTAAAATTTGTTTTTGTATATTTAACAGTTTATGTTAAGCTATGAAAAGTATTGATTCATAGATCTACTATACCTAATACTGAATTGAAATAATGCACATTTTGAAGTTTTAAGATAATGAAAAAGTTAAATAAATTATTATTATTATTTTTGACGAATAATATATATTTCAGAAACATTGTAAAGATTATCATATTATTGATTGCAATCTATCATTGGTTAATATTCACAATTGAGTACACAAAGTACAATACAGCGATACAAATAACAACTGGCAAACATATTGCACATACGTTACCATCTATTAGTATATGTTTATTAACAAAAACAGATTTGAATAAATTGAATAAATTAAAAAAATATAAAATCAATTACAACACAATAGATTGGTATTTACTGAAATTTATGCAAATTAAAGTACAGACGGATTTATTTGGAGTTTATAATAATAATAATAAATACAAAAAATTAATACGATTCGAAAAATACCAAACAGACACGAAATATTCGCCACATTGTTTAATATTATTTAACGGAACATATTTAAATCATACTGCTATTCAACCAAAACACTTTAGCTTTAATATTCTTGATATTTGGTATAAGCTTTCAGTGAATGTATCGATTTTAATACATTCAGATGAAACAAAACCGCTGTTAAACCAAAATAATCGATTTTTATTAAATGGAAATCAGACGATATTCGCAAACTATCAAATTATAAGAGAAAATCTTCTCGAATATCCATACGAAACGAATTTTATTTTAAATGATAAAACTCCAAAATATTATTCGCTTTCAAATTTAACGAGAAAACAATTATTTGAACATAAAATTCACAAAATTGTTCGTAAATGTTGTATTAATGATTATTTAATTATAGAGAAGTATACCGAATGGAAATATCCATCGTTAAAATTGATTAAATTTAAACATGTGCTATCAATGGACACGTATTACAATCATTATCCAAAAATGGATTCAATCACTTATTTATGTCTTATCGGTGGCGTATTTTCAATGTGGTTTGGATTCCATTT
>JAQGAW010003522.1:0-12370 GCA_034698025.1 Phthiracarus crinitus | reverse complement strand
AGCTGTGTCGTATTCCTTACACTATAACGAGTGGAACTCTTAAGAGTTATATTCCCTTTTCCCTTTCGATATCGAATGGAGTGTCGTATTCGTTATCTCCGCACAAATACGTGCAAACCCTTTTCATTAAACCGGACTTTGGGCACCGAAGTGTCCGACGGCAATTCATTCATATTTCGAATCTTTGGGATTCATTCATTCTATTCAACGCGTCAAGTCGAATCTGTTGGTGAGTTAACGTAAGACGTGATCCCTTGGTTCGCAGCGATAGTGTTCGTTTCGGCGTATAGACTGTCAACTGCTGACTTCATAAAGAATGCGTACATACGTCTGACGGACAGACATACATGGTGAAATCCATAAGCTCACCTTTTTTTAAAAAAAAGTTGTACTTAAAATTATTATTTTTAAATTTCTTATCAATTGATTATTGGTTAGCAAATTTTATCATGATTCAGATTAATAGTACTAATTAATAATTTATTTCCAAAATATCTTTATAATTAACTGTCAATTTTAACATTTAAATTAACATTTATTAATAAAATCCTAAATATAAATTGTTAGACATAAAAATATTATAACTGTTTTATTACTTATAAGTTGGTTATGGGCAAGTAATCTTTATTACGATTCAGATGAATAGAACATCATAAGTTATATTTATTTATAAAATACCCTTATTTCTAAATGTAATTTTAACAAAATTCACTTTATTAACAGGGTTTCCAAAAGGGTTTCTATCCCCAAATCTCAAAAGTGGCCCTTCCTCAACACAATTTTGAGATTTCAAGGACATAAAAAATTTTTGTAAAAAGAGTGTCTAATCAAATCCCATTAGTTTTTGAGTCACCCTTAAATTTTTATTAAATTTTCAAAATATTATCGTCTATTTTTGTTATTTATCGTAGAAGCGTGATTTAAGCTTTCGTCGGAAAAAAATTTTGGGCAAAGATAAATTATTGTCCACTAAAGAGTTTCGAACGAGACCCCGATTTTTCTAGCCTAGGCAAGCCCCGACACGTTTTGTAGGGCTTTATCAGGTTCGGGCCATATTCAATTTGTCCGATTTGTCCGGCTTTTTTAGTTACAAAAAATTAATGTTTTGTAGAATTAAATTCAAATAATCTAAATTGCAATTTTACTATGTTTAAAACAATATATAACAAAACAAATTAAATATAAATTTAGTTGAGATATGAAATTATAGTCAAAATATATATACAAATAAAAATAAAGTTTAATAAATATAGAAATATTCTGGTTATTTACTTAATATGCCTTTATTCATGTTATTACTATATTATCAATTTAATTTAAATAATGATATTAATTTTGATAAATATTCCAAGATAACAATGATTATGCATAAAAATGTGAAATATATTTTAAAAGAATATCACTAGATTTTATTATCTATGGATTACTAATTTAGTAAATACATAATTTTTCTGAAAAAAGATGATGGTATTTGTTATTGATTAAATTTTTATTGAGAAATTTTAATCGGATTGGTCGTAATATGTCTTTATAGTGGTTAAAACAATGCAGTAATTAATCATTGTTTCCTGATTTTTACTACTTTATCGCATTTATCCCCTTATTATTGTTATCACGGAAAGAAAAATTTGTAATTAATAGTTTTCAATTTTGGCGGTGGTAAATTAATTAATGAGGATAATTTTATCCAAAAAAAATTTTAACCAATAGTGAATTATTTTTAATCAAAAATTCATTTATAATATTTAAATCAAAAAAATTATTTTGATTGTGGTAGTCAAAAACCGAGGTTATAAAAACCATCGCAACATTATTATTGGATTAATAATGGATAATGGCATAATGGATTCTGGTTATACTTGCCATATTTGCAATAAATTCTTTTCCCATTAGGCAGTTTTAAACGTCATCCCAAAACAGTTCATAGAAATCAAGTTATCCGATAATATTTTTACAAAAACGAAGGTATTGAAGATGTTTCTGATTCAAACTTCAATGATGAAGACGTTGAAATAAACCCAGATTCTATTTCAATGTTTAAATCTTTTATAACTACTGCTAATGAAGGAAACTTTAACTTATCTACAAGTCAACTTTATCAAATTCTCAATAATTTAAAAGCTTCATAAAATTTCACATTTTCCATTTAAAAATTAATATATAATTGCAATTTGTATTTGTTATAAATTTTACTAAATTTCTATTTAGAGTTTTTATCCAAAGTATATATAAAGAGAAATGCTCAAAGAATAAGTAAATTTCTAAAATAAACAACGAAATTTGCAGGAAAGTATTCTCTAATAAAGTACTGGTAAAGCGTCATTCCAATAATCATCATAGATTGGAAAAAATGATTAAAAAAACAAAAAAGAGAACTAAAACTTGTTTATGCAATAAAATAATCGAAGTAATACGGTTATTATTCAAGGCTCAAAATAAAAAACATAACTTTACCGAGACAATTTTAAACGAAAACTCATTCAACAAAACTCAAAAATTAACATAAAAACAGAATTCTCCAAATTGAATCTGCATTTTAAAATTGATTTAAGTAAAACTTTAATATGTGATTGATAATATTTCTAATGTTTCGATTAAATAAATTTTTGAAAAAAGTTTGATTTATTTACACACTTTTATTTACTAGATATTTTTTTATATTTGATGCTCTTTTTTGGTTGTTAAACAAATAATGCAGTTATCTCAATTTGTAAAATTGTTTATCAAATATATTTTATTTTTTATGATACAGCTGTTAATTGTTAGCCATTTACTAATAATAGTATCATTGATAACTATAGAATTATTTGTAGTAACATATGAAATTTTACGTTTTATTCTTGATCAAATAATATTTTGTTTGGATATTTTAATTGAAATAACAAAAACTAATGAAGAATAGGATTGTTTATATTATTTTCATGAAATATATAGTCCAGAAACGCTGTAAAATGCTGCGAATATTTGGGAGAACTTACCGATGAAATCAAAAAAGATTTTGGCAATTATGCGCGTTGCACTAAGTTTGTCTCCCTTGGACCAAAGAATTATGGCTATGAAGTCAAGCATAACGGCCTTAACACAGTCAACTTAAAAGTTAAAAGTATTTGCTTGACTGAACAAACATTGGAAATTCTCACATTCGCTAAAATGTTGGAGATAAAGATTAACTCAAAGATGCATTATATAAGCGAATAAAATTACGCATATGATTGGTTCTAACTCGAAATATTTTTAATATTTTTATATTAAACAATATATTATCCATTTTTATCCAAATTTAATCATTATTTAATAGATTTTGAAGCCAATTTAAATTATTTTAACCAAATTTTATTCCTTTTTTAAATTATTATTTGTCATTTTTAGACAATTATAAGCTATTATGTGACATTTTATTACCAATTTTGGCTCATTTTTATCATATTTTTGACATTTATCACTTAAAAAAGACTCCTATCTTAAATAAAATTGACTCCTATCCCTTAATAAACATAAAGAAAAAATCCCTTAATAAATATAAAGAAAGGTCCACAGACATTTCAAATCCAATAGCTCCTTTGGACAAAGTGAGCTAAAAAGTATTTTAATGCTTGAATTCAGTAGCTTTGATTAATATTGTGAATGATTTACTTTGTCTTCTCTTAAGCGAACTCTCGTTATCTCTTGTTTTTATACCTTCCATGTTATCTCTTGGTTCTTTATATCATTCTAATTCATCTGTTAAGTTTTATAATTAATCTACTAAATTTTTCATTTAAAATAATTTATATTTTTTAAAAGTCTAGGAAATTTTAATAAAATATATTAAAATTATTATATCAAAATTTTATTTAAATTAAACTAATTAAAAAAATTCTATTTTTATGTTTCAAAATAATTTAACTCTATTTAATTATAAATTTTCAACTTAGTCATGGTTAGTATAAAGATTAATATGTCTAACATAAATACAAAATAAAAATACAGGTAATTCCAAAGATTATTGAACTAGAACTTTATGCAAAGTGTTTATGCTTGAATTGAGGTAAAGTTCAACAAAATTTTTAGAGTTTGAGTTCAGTGCAAACAATGTAAAAATTGTAGCAAACATTGTGAACGCAATTTGATTTAATTTTTATTTAATTTATCATACATAATTGTATATTTTAGTATAAAAGAGAAAATACTATATATAAAAATACTGAATAATAACTTAACGACTATTTCAATGTTTTTATTTAAAAATTTATAATTATATATTAAAACATAATTGAAATAAAAAACAACGATAAACTTTAAATTTATTTATATATTTATAATAAGATTCATTTTGAGGAAAAAGATATCGACGCGATTAAAAATCATGGAAAAAATGTCAATATCTTTTAAATTTATCAATAAATTAAATTTAATTACATTTCTATTTAAGATTTTGATGAAATCAGATAATTTCCATATTTCGTATTTATTAAATAATATGTATTTTTAATTTTTAATATAATATATTTATATATTTATAATAAGATCTATTTTGAGGAAAAAGATATCGAAGCGATTAAAAATCACGGGAAAAAAGTCAATATTTTCCATCATAAAAATAAATTAAATTCTTTATCTATTTAAGATATTTTTGAATTCATATAATTTCACATATCTCGTAAGCAAATCGGTTGATTGGTTCAAGAATAACAAATTAGTGGCAGAAGAAGATAATAGATTATTTTTTACGTAGTTTTTGAGCCAAAAATAAAAAAATCTTCATTTTTAAATATTTCAATGCAAACAATGTGCTGAACTCTAAATCATACTATATATTTCAAAAAAACATGTTAAAATTTATAGATCAATAATCTTTTGAATTATGTGTACCACAGGTATATTTTTATATTTATTAAACTTTACATTTAAAATATATTTATATTTTTTAATTTTAAAATAATTTTTGAAAATATTTCAAAATTAATATATTTATAATTTAATTAAATTGACAATTTAGTAATAAATTAAACTAATAATAAAATGTTATATTTTTACGTTTCAAAATTATTTAAAACTCAATTTAATTACAATTTATCAAAGTAGTCAAAGGGAGTATTAAGATAAAGACATAATAAACATATAACCTCTATATAATAATAAATTAAATTAAATAACAATCTAATAATAAATTAAATTTATAATAATATGTCCTAAAAATAATTTATCAACTTAATCATGGGTAGTATAAAGATTAATATGTCGAATATAAAGACATAATTAACCTATAACCATTATATTTCTATATATATTTAACTATATATTTAAAGAATATTTAAATTTTTATAAATTAATATGCATATATATAAATTAATTAAATTGACAATCTTGTAATAAATTAAACCAATAGTAAAATGTTCTATTTATTTTTCAAAATAATTTAAAACTCTATTTAATAATAATCTATCAACTTAATCATGGGTATAATATAGATTAATGAATAAAAAGAAATAATTAACATATAATTAACATTTCTATATTAATTTAACTTTGAACTTAAATAATATATTTTTTAGCTCACTTTGTCCAAAGGAGCTCTTGGATTGGACATTTATGTCTGTCTGTCTGTGTGTCGACCGGTCTTTAAATTTATTAAGGGATTTTTTATTTATATTAATAAAGGTATAGCTGTCTATTTTTGAAGATTTGAGTCTTTTATAATTAAAAATGTCATAAAATGTGCTTATAATGAGCAAAAAATGGTAAAAAAGTCATAACAAAAGCTAAAAAAGGTCTAAAAACGACAAATAATAGAATATAAATGGATTAAAATTTGGTAAAAATAATAAAAAATGGCTTTAAAATCTATTAAATAATTATAAAATAGGATATAATAGATAAAATATTGTTTAAATAAAATAATTAAAACTTTATCGAATTAATTTATATCTCACGCGTAATCATATTCGCTTATCTAATACTTTTAAGTGATCGCTTATCGACGAAAGCTAAAACACAAATGAATCAAAATTCACAATACATTCACTGAAGTGCTATTTACAACAATATATTATAAAACTATAAAATATTTTCATTAAAACATTATTTAGTAAAAAGTAATAATTCCTTAAAAACAAAAATTAAATATAGTTGTTAATCAATTAGGTTCGATAAAATCGTGTTACATTTTTTATTTTCGGCTGAAAATTTTAAAAAGCGATTCTTATGTAATTTTTTAAAAAATTATAATAATACAAATTGCAGCTTTAGACCGAATATATCAAATAATTTAAATATTTTAAAATATAAAACATTTGTGTCATGACAGGTGACAAATATCATATCTTAAAATGATTTATTTTTATGTCGATTTGTTTTTAATTAATAGTTCAAAAAATTATAAAATTAGTCTATAATGTCTCATGTTTCAGGTTTCTAATTGAACAAAATTTATTTCTATAAAATAACTTGAAATAATATAATTTTGTTGAGTTTTATATACAAAGATTAAGTCAAACAAAAACAGCCACTAAAATCATTCCATAATTTATTAGTTTTATCACAACCGAAATTGGATGTCCATATTTACTAGTGATATTAAGTCTAAAATATTAAATTAGTTTGTGACTCAATTAAATAATTAACATAATATACCCGAAATAGTTGATATTAATAACAATTCATGTTTTTAATAAAATAATATAGTATAGTGTAAAAATAACTTCTAACCATTATCTAAAATATAATAATAATTATTGAAATTATAATACCAACTATCTATAAATAATTATTGTTAAATTACCCAACAATTGAAATTAAAATTTAATTTTAGTTTGCTTAGTTTAACTCATTATTTAATTTAAATATTATATTCTACTTAATCTTAGTTTTTTAATAACGTAATTTTAATTACTATTCTAATGACTTAAAGTGGAAACTAATAAATATTTGCAATTATAATTTAAATGTAACTAAAAAATAAATTTGAATAAAATATATCAAAAGCATGGTAATCGAGAACTTAATTATTATATGTTAAGGTAATATCCAAAAGTTATAATTAACTCAAAAAAGATAACAACCATTGATATAATAATACCAATTAACCATAAATAATAAACACCTTTCAATCGTATTATGTTCAGAATAAGGAATGAGTAATCGTCGATCCATTTATGATTTTGTTTTATATCGTTATCCATAGTACCAGTTCTAAGTTTCCAGTAACTATAAATCCCGCTTTCAATTAACTGTGTAATACTTTCAGAAAAATGAAAATGTATTTAAAATTAAAATGTTACTTTAATAAATGAAAATCTATAAGGAAAATGATAGATTTTTCTTGGTGTACGCCTAAAAGTTTTGAATATTCAAGGATGTGGTCTGGAAAATAATAAATTTAAAACGTATGACTAGGAACGAGCATCGGTTAAATGTTGAGAAAAATCTTATCTTTTAATATTAACTAAGAAAAATTTGATAACTTTAACTTTAACCGGATAAAAAACTTATAAACATTAACTATAACTTCATTTACTCGTGAGTTAACCTTAAAATTAAACGTTCTTTAAAAATATTCTCATAATTTTAAAAGCTTTGATGAACTTTAATTTTCAATTTACTTTAGTTTTATCACTAATATTATAAATTTTACTAGATTTTAATTTATTTTCTAAAAACACAAATACACGATTGAAGATATAAATTTAAATAGGCTTTAACTGTTGCTTTTTAATATAATATTTTATTAAACTGTGCAAAGTTATTCTCAAAATACTAATTAAGTGCTTATAAGGATAAATTATTTATAGTTTAAAATATTTTATTAGTAGTTAAAAGTATAATAGATTAGCAAAAACGGGTAAAAACGTTTAACATTTTAAATCAAATTCCTCATAAATATATAACTTCTAACCTTTAACTTAACCGAATTAATAATTTTAACAGTTAAATGCTCATGACCGGTAAAAATGATATTAAACATTTTAATAGTTTCCAAAGTTGGGATACACGATATTAAAATAACGGTAAACTAAAATGTAAAGATGTTGACGGGTCGGTTAACCCGACAGTTTTACCCGACGGTTTTACCCGACGGGTTTCTTAACGGTTCGGTTCGGGTTACTATTTATTATTACTCGGTTCGGTTTGGGTTATTAAAATTTCTTATCGTTTAACCCGAATGAAACCGAAAACACGATAACCAATTTTTGGCATGAAATTTAAAGAATTCTATATGAATTTTGACTATTAAACTTCAAATAAGAAATTTATAAATATCTTATGCATTCAAAATTTTAAATATTAATATATTAGTAGTTTTAAAAATGAATAGTAAACTCATTGATTTTATTTTTGATTTATGTTTTTTGATTATTAAACGTTTTTTGCTAATATTGTGTCAAATGTCGGGTTATCGGGTTTCTTAACGGTTCGGTTCGGGTAGTTCATCAAATATCTCGGTTCGGTTCGGGTTAAATTTATGATATATCGGTTCGGGTCGGGTCGAAGATCTACTACCCGATAACAGCTTTACTAAAATGTTTTGGTCACCGAATATAAGATATTATTTATACTTTACATTATATTCATATTTTTCAATAATAGTTTAGAGGAACGAGAAACTTGTATCGTATAATAGTTCTGACCGATTCCATGAGTCGAGACGTAAATATCACGTTTTAGTTTACTAAACATATGTTTCTTCGAATAATATAAAAATCCATAATATATCTGTTTATTTAAAACCAAAACATAATTCTTTGATTTTAGATTTTTAATCATATTTTCAGTCATAAATTCTTTATAGGATTTTACTCGAATTATTCTTTTGCTGTATTCTCTAAATTCTATACTTTTTGATTGATATTTTTGAATTAAAAGATCAAAATAAAATCTTTGTACAGCTTTTATTTTCAGGTCTTGTCTAAAGTATAGTTCTTCAAACGAATCTATTCCTTTGGAAATTTCTGCTTTCATGAAATGTTGTCGAATAACACCAGAAAATCCAGACAACAATACAGTGCAAGCGATAAACCAAATGTTTAGAATAATCCTGTTTGACAATAATTGAATAGCTTTTCGAAAGATTTTAGATGGAATTGGTTCTGCCATTAAAATAAAACTATATGTCCATAAATGGTTTAAGAATAATTTAATTGATTTATTTTTATCGAAGAGTGTTATGATAGCAGCGATTAATATCATCGATAGCATAATAAACAGCCAAACTATGTTGCAAAAACTAGTGAGATATGAAAATAGAGGTGTTTGATCTGATTCTATTGCCGATAGAATATGTTCTCCGGGGTTCATATCTACCGTTCGAGTTATGTCTATTTCTTTTCTATAAAAATCTTGAAGGTCGACGTAATAAAGCGGATAATGAGTTAAATATATATCCATATTCCAATTTTTTACTAATTCTGAAGCTTTACTGGTGTTTGTTAGATTAACATTTGTCAATATCAATCTGTGTTTGAATTATATTTTAAAAAATCACATTTGATAAGAAAAATGTTTTGATTAAACTCTTAATTTTTCTCACCTGTATCTGTATTTTAGGGATAATTCCATAACAAGTTTTAATAAAATACCACATATTTGGGTTGTTGTGAATGATATAAATGGCTGCAAAGTTGGAACAGTAAATAATGTAATATTATTGCCATATGTTTTGCGATTTTCTACCTCAAAGTTTCCTTTGAGAGGAGAGCAGAAGTATTTATCCATTCACTATCAAAGATTTTTATTACCAAACTATAAAAATATCTTTAACTCCTAATAAAAGCCTTTAAATTGTTACCGATTTTTCTAACATAAAAAGAGGTATTAAAACGATTAAGTTTTGTTCATTTATCTATTTTGGTTTTAGATATTAATAAACATCTGAATTTGAATCATATAATTAATCTATTCTTATATTTGGTTGTTATTTAGAAATAAAATTTCAAAGAATTTTCGATGAGGGATATACATAATAATTAAACCTTCCGGCGGTGCTGTTAAACCGCGGTTTAAACCGCGGTTTTTTTGACGGTTCGGTTACGGTTCGTATTTATAAGAGTTTTGCGGTTTTCAGCGGTTTAAAATTTTAAGAAAAAAACCACGGTTAAACCGCCAAACCGCCAATAAATAATTTATAAGAAAATTCTAAACTAAATTCATAAAAAGTAACTAAAAATGATAAATAATGATTGAGAAGCATTATATTTATACATTTTTTAATAAATACAAATAGTTAGTAATAAATAAACATAATTTAAATAATTTCTTGTAATTAATCAGCTATCGAAGCAAAACAACATTATTTATTAACATTTAAAATCTTACTAAAATGTCAATATTATGCTAAATAATAATAAAATTTGCAAAAATGAAGGGGATTTGATAATAAATAGTGGGTTAAACGATAATTTTAATGAGTGCTGAAATAATAGGCGGTTCAGCGGTTTGGCGGTTTAAACCGCGGTTTTTGGCTGTTTTAATATTAGAAATTGTGGCTGTTTGCGGTTTCTCAACTGATTTTGGCGGTTCGGTGCGGTTTGGAAAATATGGAACCGCCGGAAGCTTTAATAATAACCAACACTTTTAAAGTGTCACGATTTTTTGTTTAAAACTTTATAATCTTTTTTAACTTAATCCATTTACATTAAAATATATGTATATTTCTAGTAAGTACTAAAATTGAATTACAAAATTTATAATTCATAATTGTTTTATAGATTCAAATACAGAAAAAATATAAACTTTTTCAAATGAAATAATTTAATAAAGACAATAAAAAAGAAGTGATAATATTTATCATTACCAGTACTTTTGAGAAGAGACAGAAATGAGCACAAACAGTCAATTACAATTAAAGGAAAAAATCTATTTTTTTAATTGAATTATTATTTTAGTTTTAAACAAGGGGTAAATTTTTCATTGTAAAACAATTCAATAAAACTCTGAAAAATCGTTGAATTTTTAATTGTATTAATTTCTATAATAATTAATTTTATAATATGTGTTTGACAATTCTACGACTTTGTTTCCTTTAATCTTATATTAAATAAACAATTACGATGCATTCACAGAGAGATGACTTTCTAATAAATTAGTGTATGTGTATCGTACAATTATACTAGTCTTGAGGAAAATACGTTGCAAGATATCATATCCCTTAGTAAATATAAAGACTGCGGACACGAAGACAGACAGACGGATAGACACGGTCAAATCAATAAGCTAAACTTCACTACAGGAAAGTCAGCTAAAATTAATAACGAAATTTAATAATATTTTAATATGCTCTTGAAATTATTTTCAATAAACAAAGTGATTCATCTCATTTTCACTGAAATTAAATTTAAATTTTATTTGTTCAGATAAATTTATTATTCTTATAATTCTTTAGATGCATTTATATTTTATTCAGAAAATGTTAATGAAATTCAATTGATTTAATTTATATTTTTTTGAAAAGATAAAAATTCTTTTACAAATATAATTTTTTTTCTTTTCTCTAAAAAAATTCGTTGTCCTTTATTGTCAAAGAATATTTTACCCCAAGTTTATATTATTTCTCTTATATCATAGAACAAACGAAATTCATTTTTTTATGAATATTCTTGAATCATTATTTATTAATAAGTCTTTACTAATATACAGACATAATAATTTCTAATTAATGTCTTAAATAATGTCTTAACATAAATGGAATTACAAATGACTATTTCGAAACAATGACAATAAAATACATTAATTAATTTCTTTAATCAAAAAGAAAATATTATGCAGCAATAAAACATATGAAAAATTAAATTAATGATTAACGATCACATATATTGTGAAAGTGGAATCAATATTGAATATATTTTTTAAGCCAAATAAATCAAAATTTTTGAATTTTTACATAACTATAAACAATTTTTTCAAAATTTAACTGAAATCTTTTAAATCATAAGAGAAAAATATTTTTATTTAGTTCCTTTCTGTTTGGCAATATAAATATAGAGCTGAGAAAAACAACAAGAATTGCAAATTAGAAATTTCATTAAAAAATAAGCTTAATATCATTTGATAATATATAACTTTAGGAACGCGCTATAGTTTTATTACGATAATAAATTATAAATATCACGTTATAAACTAATTATTCATCATTTATTGTATAAACTCTACGCGTTAAGATTTAGTGTATACGGTATCGTCAACGCATTCTATTGCAAAAGCAAAGTCAGTATAATCCAGTTTTTTGGAAACGATGATGAAAATGTGCATTTTATTTTTACATTTTAGATGTCACTTAGGTTTCAGATGTCACGGGTTGCCGTTGACAGTCCAAACGCCGAAACGATTACTATCTGGCAATCCTGGGATCTCGCCTTCAATGACCACTGCTAATGCCGAGAGCAATATAGTTGTCGGT
>JAQGAW010003521.1:0-12372 GCA_034698025.1 Phthiracarus crinitus | reverse complement strand
TCAATAAAAACCATATCTGAGCCTAAAATACTTTTTAGATTTGCTTTCAGAACTGAATTCGGAGATAATTCTATTACAACAGCATCTTTGGGTATGCATTGAATTGCTTCGTAAAATAGCACTGAAGATATTATGTTATTCGCAACATAATCAGCAGAAAAATACTTTCCTCTTTTTTCATTCCATGGATTTGCAGCAACAGATGAACTGATCCAACGCTTACTTCGTTTTACAGGAAATGCAATATATTTCTCTAAACATTGAATTATATTCGATTCAAGAGAAGACAATTGATTGCTATGTAGAGCTGTGTCACAACTACTCAATTGTCGAGTATATATATTGTCAGCTCTAAGTTCTTCTAAAAAGTTGGTCACAATCTTGTATTCACCAGATATTGTTACTAAATCTTTAGTATTATGAGAGGCAACATCTACTCCTTGAGGACATCTTTGTTTTGCTTCTTCCATCGATAGACCAATCATAGCCATAACACCTTTAGGCAAATGCGAGTCTTCTATGCATTTTGCTGTCCAATAACACACATGTAATATATTTTCTAAACTAATACATCCATCAGCGTATGCACAACTTAGTTCTCCGATAGAATGGCCAACAAATCCATCAGCAGTTATACCAATATCTTTGAAAAAATCAATTAAAGTGATTTGTACTGAGATTATCGATACTATTGTCGTTACGAGTGATTGAATTGTATTTTCTTCGCTGCAAATAATTTGATACAAATCAATATCATATTGTTTTAGAATATCAGAACATTTCTTTAAAGTGTTGGCCATATTATTCAGTTTTAACATCCATTTCGCCATAGATTTCCATTCACTGCCCAAACCTTTATAAATACAAAAAGTTAAATAAAATTCAGTAATTAATCTTTTTATTAAAAAACTAAAAAATAAAAACCTGAGAAAACAAACCAAAGTGGATATCGTTTTGTTAAGTGTGATATTTCTTTATAATACATTGTTAATTCGGAATTTTCATATTTCTGAGCCAACATATATCCGCGATAAAACATAGCATTCGGTTCTAATGTTTTCGAAACATTGTTCATTAAACCCAAAAATTCTTGCGTTACTTTATTTGGATTTTGTTCAATAAAATTGATAATATAGTTCACGCTTTGTTCAGTTCGACCACATATCGGTATCAAACGTGGAATTGTTTCCATTTGTATATTATTATCAGATATTTTATTAGAATGAGATTTAACAATGAGATGAGAATTTATTCCTTCGTTGTTAAAACAGTTGATTCCAACAATACCTCCAGTAAAGTGTGTATTATTAATAACAGGTTTTATTAGACCATTCATTAATTCCGGAATTTCAAGATTTGGACCATTAAAATGTAGATTCGCTGGAATACAATCATTTTCAAAACTTAACAAAACTTTGATGAGTGAACCTAAACCAGAAGCCGGTTCTGAATGACCCATATTTGTCTTAACACTTCCCAATAATATCGAATCCAATCGATTTTGACAGTAAGCGTTCGATATTGCCTTACATTCAATTAAATCTTCATATTTAGATCCCGAACCATACGCTTCAATAAATGCTACGTCTAATGGGTTTACTTTCGCTTCTTTTAAAGTTTCTTTAATTAACTCTGATTGCGATATTATTATCGAATTAGGATTTGAAGATCCAGTATATCCGCAATTATTAGATTTTATTGATAGAATTGAACCATAATTCCTATAAGCATTTATTTTTTTCTGAATAAATATTACAGAACATGCTTCAGATCGCGCATAACCATTCGCTGATTCATCCAAAAATTTACATTTTCCATCAATTGATAGCATATCCACTGAATTGAGGTAATAAGCAGTGATTGGTTTTACGCAAATATTAACGCCACCGACAATGGCTGCGTCGCATAAACCTCCGCGAATGTTAACCATTGCGTGTTCGAGTGCAGCAAAACTCGATGTATTGCCAGTATTTATTGCACAACTCGGACCATTGAAGTCAAATTTGAATGATACATGATTGGCAAACATACTATGACATCCACCAGTTAACCGGTAACCAGTTATAAATGATCGATCGGATGTTACGATACTTTCCATATCACTTGTTTGGTGCGCCACAACACCGATAAATACGCCTGTATTCGAACCGCGAAGAGTTTGCGGATTAATTCCTTTTTTAAATTAACGAATAAGATTTTATTGATTTATTAATTACGTAAAATTAATGAATGGTTACCTGCGTCTGCAATCGCTTCGTACGTCGATTCGAGTAACATTCTAATCTGAGGGTCCATATGTGTGGCTGCTTTGCCGTGAACTCCAAAGAATTGTGCATCGAATTTGCTCAAATCACTAATCTTACCAAAACGATTCGGTACTCCAAACAGTCCTAATCGATATTTTATTTGTTACAGTAATAATTTATAGTAATTTTAAACGGTTTTAAACTAAATTTATTATTGCTAATTCCCATTGTGTATACATGATTGCGAAATAAACCCGTAATGCTGTATATATTTGATATAAGGATATTTGATGTTTTAAAATATGCGCGCATAAGTATTAGAAACTTTTATGAATCGGATTGAAAGTTAAAGAGGAAAATGAATTGTCGATTTTTTAATATTTTAAAAACATAATCCGAACTATTTCTATAAATTATTGAGTAATATGTATGTATTTTAATTAACTTTCATCAAAAATTAATCAGAAAGATATCGAATCTTAAGAAAACCAAAAATAAATTTTTTAGTTTTGTTTAATTTATAAAAATAATAAACTTAAAAGTTTAATATAAAAAAATTAGTTTTAAGTTTCAAACAAACTTTTGCTAAATTTAATGATCTTATTGTAAAAAACTATTTGCCATTTTTCTCATAAAAAACTGTCAAAACAAATTACCTTTTGGCCATCTTCTCTCATCTTCAGTAACCATATCAACATTGTTAAACAGCAATTCTTTAAACTCGTCCACACTGTCTGAGTCGGGAAACCGACCAGCAATACCGCTGATGACAATTTCATTTTCTTGCTTCATAATAATAATGCTAATAATAATTGTGAATCTGTGAATATTTAATATTTAATAACTGGGTTATCGGGTTATCTATTAATAACGAAGTTATTATTATTATGTGTTAATCTATATTTAATTAATACTTTTCGAGATTTTTTTACTGCAAACACTGCGAACGATAACACTTCAAAAACAAAGATTTAAAAACCTATATATTATTTCATTTTATACAACAATTATTATCTTAGGAAAAGCTTTGGGTTTTTAAAAAACACAAAAATCTTAATGCGAGAATATGTTAAATTCATTATTTTTTATAGCATTCACTAGATTTTAATTATTCAGTTAATTTACTTTAAAAGAAAAATTGTTTCATTAACGATCATACGATCGTACGTAACAAACAGATTGTAATTAAAATTTATGAAAAAAATGTATTCACGCAATGCGTTATTTTAAACAAATGATTACTTTTAATTGTGCGAAATATTTTGATTTCCTTAATTACGTATAAGCGATTCAAATTTATTTTTCCTTTACTAAGTTTACTAAGTTTACTAAAGTTTTTTCATAATAAATTAAGTTTTGATTAAAAAAAGGAAATTTTATGTGGCAATGCGTCACAACATATTAAATTATAACAAAGAAACGGCACATCGATTGAGAGCTAACACTGTAAAGGAATATATTATAGTGTATACTTTTATTTAATAGACAACATTAAAAAAATATAAGTTTCATATGATTTAAATACCATATTTCAAACAGTTTACGCAAAATAAATGCTTTCAAACTCTAAGAATCATTGTATTTACAATAATCACACTTTTAATTGTTATCAACTTCTTCGCCATTATTTATTAGCCTTTCTATTTTATGACCCATTTTTTCCAATTTATATTTCTATCTTCTTTTACTTTTATTTTAATCATAAAATGCAATTTTTAATATTATTTGTCATCAATAACTTTTTTTTAAAACTCTTCATAAATACTCTATTAGATGTTATGATATTGTTTTTATTTATTTGTCGAATTAAAATTCATAAATCACTCGTCAATTTAGTCAAAAACTCTATTAATAGTTTTAAAAAATTATCTTAAAGAATCAGTGAAAATCCCTTTTTTAAAATTTGAAATTATGCAAATACGCCACAACGTTAAAGATTTCAGAACACGATCATGGCTTTAATTTTAATTTGACTGTATGTTTCCGAAAATTCCCAAAATTAATCTTTTTATTTTGTCCACTTATGACAAACTTAAAAAAAACAAATTTTTGGCCTAAAAATTGTTTCCTCAAATAATTTTGTTATAGTAGAGTGATTTTTTCAACATTTCACATGTAGAATTTACATTCAGTTTATGTTGTGATAATAAAAAATTTTAATATTAGAAGTCTATAACAAAAAGAAAATAATTTTTAAAAAGGAAAAAGGAAAAATTAGAAATTTTTAAATTATTATCATAACTATTTCAAGGATAATAAACAATAAATCAAAAATAATTAAAAGCGAAAGTAAAATAATAAATTAATAAACAGAGATGGGAAGATGATGACAAATTTTTATAATGAACTCTGAAAATGAGTGAAACGGGATAATTCTTAAAATTTAGCTATTTTTTGGGAATGGTTTCCTAATGTGGAAAATTTTTTGGGACCTTAGAAACATATGGGGACAATGTCCCCACTTTCTGATCTCTGTTAATCAGTGGTTGTTTTTTTACGACAATTACGTTTGAAATTAATAAGTAATAATAGATGCTAATTTTATAATTACGCTAAAATTAATTAATTAATAACTTTTTACTATTTAATACTTAGGATTATTTTAATAGTTTTTTTAGTAGGAAAGCACGTATTTATTAACTAATTCTCAAATATTAGCTGTTTTAATTGTATACACATAATTTTTTAGCGCTGATTTTAAAAAAATATTACGCATACTTATTGTAGTACAATACTATATACGCGGAATTTTTATTTAAATGAAATAACAATTGTTTTGAGTAACTATAATGTAATTTTGTAATTAATAATTATTTGTATAAATAATTGAGTTGTTCACTCGTCATCTGTTTAAAAGTTAGTCTACCGAAAGACGTGAAAACATGTTCAACAATGTGCGTAAAAAGTAGAAATTGATTTTTTATAATAACCAGACTTCGGATATTTGGGAATAATAAGTTACAAAATTTGGTTGTTACCTAAATACAGTATATATTAGCTTTTTACTGTAATGTTATTTTTTAGTGTATAGCGTATTTTTATATGGATCTGATAGATCTTTTTGGATAATAAAACAATTGAAAATTTCTCATCGGATTTATTTAAATTTTATAAAATTAATTTCATTAAATTACGTAAGCATCACAAAATTATATTTTTTTTAAGTTTTGGTTGTTTTTGGAGAAATTTGGGAAAATCCCACATATCCGATGTCTGATAATAACACAAAATTCAGGTTTTTTGTATATTTTTGTTACCGATTCCATCCCGTTTTAATAACTTTTTATTCCAGTAAAATCTATAAGTGTAAACTATTAAAACTAACTAGAGGTGTACATCAAATTTTTACGGTAAAAAACAGATATAACTGGAAATTTTTTATTTAACATCGTAATACGGTTTTGAATAATGTAACATAAATTGAATTACAGCACATATTATCAGTTTGTTTTTGGTGATTCACTCATTTTTAAAATCTACAATAAGGTATAAGTGATGGCATTGTTATTTGCGATGTGTTATACAATTTGTTTGTTAATATCATAGCGAAAATATGGTAACTGTTCTTCCACTGCAATACCCGTTCAGTTTGTAAACTACAGTATAGTACAGTAAATAATTATGTAACAGATTTAGCAAAGCAATGAACAAAACGGTGTCACAGATCATTAAAAACAGTGCGGAGTTTGAGACGTTTAGCTAAAGTTTGGGCAATAAAATAAAGGGAGAACTCTAGTATTAAGAGTATTATGTGAAAACAGTTTTTGTATTATTGAAAACAAGAGCCGCTTTTTCATTAACCGTGCGTTGAAAACCGCGTTTATGGCACTGTTTAAGTGCATTTCATCAGTGTTTGTTTACTGCTGTAAACAATTTCTATTGAGTATTGAATAGTGAGCCCATCAGTACTTATAGCGTATGAATAACGTATAGTAACGTATAGTACACGAGTAACAGTTGTCATACGCTTATATGATTAAAAGTTGAACATTTCAACAGTTAATGTACAGTAGTTTATAGTATTCAATGTTATATGAATTGAATTAACATGAAAACGAAACTAAATTTATTATGCGATAATAAGAAGAAATGCGATCGTAAAGTGCGATCGAAATCGTGCCTTAAATCTAATAAACTAGACATCTATAGAGTTATGGCGCGAAAGGCTGGTAATCACAGACGAACTGATTTCCAAAGCATATATAGCATAACAACTGATGACAGCACTGCCACCACAATGTGTGACATTGAAACTGATAACTATAACAAATATAACTATAACTATAACGTGCGATGCGATTGTGACGTCAATTTCATCTATTATCGCAGCACAAACACGTTTTACGTAATCGAGCAAATATACCAAATTAAATACGAACGCATTGAAATCGATCCACAGCCACATTCACCTCCAAAATCGATTATTATGCCGCGAAACTCGAATCACAAATCAAACAAAACCAAAAACAAGAAGAAATCAGTGAGTTTTGCGGACACCGATGATGTGGAACAGTGGCGCGATATTGAGATCGATTCCCAACAATTGGCCGCATATGAGCCACAAGTGATTATCACCGAAAGTTTGGACGCAGAAAAAACTAGCGAACTATCGGTTACTGGCGATACGATTCCAATCACTGACGACATCGATGGCAAGGATTTGGAGATTGTTATCGCATATCTGATAAATGGCGGCAAAAAATGCTTTCTCGTGAAATGGATGGGAACTAATCGTTGCGATGTTTGCGAATGCGAAGCAATCAAGAAAATATGGCCACAAAAAGTGATCGAATTCTTTGCGGAAAGAATGAAATTTTTGTGAATCAAAAAATCTCTTTCGATCTTACGTTTTAACGTTTATTTATTTTTACGATTTCATATTTTTATCATTAATTTCAAATTTTGTAAACATATCTGTAAATACAGTACACTGTAAATGTGTTTTTTGTAGTCTATAAACAAAACAACTTATAATCTCGTTTACTATTTGTAATAATATTTACAAGTTTTTTAAAATAACTATTTTTATTAAACAAATTTTGTATCGAATATTTAATAACAATTTCAAATTAAAACTTGTTTTGCGTATTATATGATGGCTTCCTGTGAATGATAATAGTCGTATGTGTGTCCGACTCGTCAATCGGTGGTAATGCCGACCAACTGTTGTCCGAATGCGCGGATGTGTTCAATTGGATACGAGTTTTGCCGTTCGTATCGTTGACATCACCACTCGATTTCATTGTATCGAATGGATTACTACCGCTATTATAATGATTATGATTATTCGATGATATCGTATCGGATGTGACGTTCATTCGATCAACTTTTTCTTTGAGCTGTTGATGGAGTTCGAGCAACGCTTGAGAGTATGGATATATGTCTTGTTTTGTGTTGAGTTGATGTTCTGGTATTTCTTCCATTTCATGCATTTCTTGCATTTCAAGCGCCGATTCGTTGAGTTCATCGTTGTCTATGATGCTTAGGGTTGAATCAAATTTATCAATTTGTTGTCCTGTTTGATCAAACGATGTCGCCTTTTCCTGCAATTAAATTAAATTATTTATTAGTGATGTGTCTCTCATTAGGAAACTGATCGATGGTTTTACTTTCGAACGATTTGTGACCATTAGTGTCAACGCGAATATAGTGATAGCGCAGCCGATAAGCGCTATCGATATGCAACAATAATTGAATGCGTTCGCCGGATATATGATTAATTTTAAGAATCGTTCCATACTTTCATCGATTTCTGCCTCCTTATCACATGATTTATTGGAAAATTTAATTTTGTATTTTAGTATTGAAATTATACAATGATTAGTATTTATTTAGAAATAGTAAATATCTATTTGTAATCAATAGTTGGGCTATAAGTTTAGATTAACTATTTATTAAGAATTATGTTCAATCAATTATTTAGAGATTTTGGAAATTGGATTGAATTACTGTATTAACAGAATTTAGACAAAATCTTAGCGAATTTTTAGCGAATAATTAAAACAATTTAAAGAATATTTATTAATTTTGTTTTGGATAAATTTTTCAAAAAGTATTATTTTGTCAACATTTTTCTAAAGTTTTGGAAACAATTTCGAAAATGATAGCCTAATTGTTTACCTCATTATATGTTAGAAGTTGTAAAAAATATGCATACTGTAGTTTCGAATATTTAACATCTGTTGAACTAACCTCTTCGACCCACAAATAGGGTATTAATGTTGGCCTCATGTCGTTAAGTTGCGGAACAAACGAAAGTTGTCTCACTTTAGTGTTCAACTGAAACCGAGCCTTACCTTCGAGCGCGAGACCCAACTTCTTTACACCACAACATTGACATGTATTAATAATTTAATTTAAAACTTAAAAAGTTTTCACATACCGGTTCGATATTCAAATATCCGAGATGTTGCTCTCTTTCCGGATTGAGACCGATTACGTTTGTGTGAAAACGGGGAGCGTTTAAAAAGTGTGGGTAAGATAACGCGAGCGGTGCGCCATTAAGACAAGCGCTTAAATCAAAAATGCCGTTACACTTGCTTTGGTCGACATTCGGCGGACAGAAACACCAGTTGTCAGGATATACTTTCGGGCCGTCAAATAAGTCGTCAGCAAAACTGTACCGATAAGTGGATATTCCGCGCGAAAAATTGTACTTTTTCGAATTGAGCCCGAATTGAGCGACAAATGCCCGAATTAAATATATAAATATCAACAGATTTATTAGGAGTTTGTCCAAAATACGAGCCGTCAGTGCCATTAAGCATATTACACGTCGCGCCTCTGTAATACTCTAAACGGCTAAACGAAAATAATTATCCATTTTATGTTTTTGTGATTCAATGATATTCCGTGTGAAATAATAAAAATTACGTACGATTTGTTTTTATAAGAAGCGTAACTCAAAAACTTTTCATGAGATTCCTGTTCTCCGGTATACACTTCGAAAGGACCGTCTTTGGTATTGTTTTTCAAATATAGATATCCGTACACGTTATTCTTCATAGCGAATCCTGAAGACCCATATCCCGGTATTTGTAAGCCAAGTGCCCTTAAAGGTCTTAACACGCCGTCAATCGTGTCTAAAAGTGAAACTTTTCTTCCATTAATCAGTTCGCGAACAGTTCTTATTTCAAATAGTTGTTCGCCGTGTGTGACGAATAACGAGTTTAATACGTTGCTAATCATCGGTGACATCAGTTGCGTAAATGGGATTCTTTCTAATGCGCGGTTTATCACAGTCAGGATTACCTTAATTATTCGAATCAAAAGATATAAAATTTTAGCAAATTTTTAATTAAATTTAATGATCCAATGCTTTTAAATTGTGTTTACAAGAATCGGTATATTGACAACAGTAAGCTTATCATCCAATCGTCCATTGCTTTGCTTTTCATTAAAATAGTAGACCACATATTCCCAGTATTTAACGCGATCCTTACTTATCGACCACGAAATGATTTTACGGTAACGGTATTTACTAGTTATGTATTATACGAAATATTGAATATATATTTCAAAATTGTTTTGTCTTATTTTAAAATATACAAATATTTACTAGTAAACATAAGGTCCAAATTCTTTAACCCTAATTTTAGAGCCTCTCAGAAATTGTTGCTTATTCTCGATTCCAAACAAATAGATTTTAGTGTTCGAAGGAATCGGCGATTGAACCCAATTGTTAAACATCGTATTTCCTTCTTTAAGTCGCAACTGACCGTTAACACCGTAATTAAATAGCGATGGAAATAAGTAATACATTACTAATCCTAATAGAATTAGTGTTACGCCCGATAATAAAAATAGTTTCAACCAATGCTTTCGTAAGAATTTCTGGACACTTTCTTTATTTATCGATTGCTTTGCAACCATGTTTTCTAATTTAAAACAAATAAGTTTTTGTTTTCATAAAATAATCAAATTGTAATAATTACTATTCAATAATTATTTATAAAATAATTAAGTTTTATTAATGAATCCTTTGTTGCATTATTTTCCAAATAAATGAATATAGAATACTGAAAATCAATAAACTTCTGATATTAGTTGGTTATACTGAAGTAAGAATCTTGACGTGACTATTATATCATTGATCGCATCAATATTCATAATCGCAATATTCATAATGACCTTTTTTAAAGCTTATACCTCGATATTAGGTTTTGGGTTTAAATTTATTTTCCTTTTCTGTAAATTTTTTAAAATTTTAAAAACTAAAGTACAAAAAAATCGAAATTCCGACAATTTTGTTGAACCACATCACTAATATATAATGTTAAAATGAAAGTAAACTTTTCAAATTTTAATTTAATTTCAAACATAAGCCAGAAATTAAAATGCTATGGTTTTGAAAAAGATAAAAGTGTGAGTTCTATTCTCTATAAAACTTATATCCTTATTCTATGCTCACGTTTACATTGGATCGCGTGCTCTCGTATTCTAAAATAAATCGATTCTCATTTCAAATTATGTAATTTTAATTTAATCTTTATTACGACTATTGAAAACTCAATATAAAACATCAATAAAATACTCTATGCTAATACTATGATACTTTATATTTTATTTATTTGAATATTGTGTATTATCAACAGAGCTTCAAAACAGTATTTTAATTATTAATTTAATAATTAGAAATAAAGTTATAAGTATAATATTGTTATAAAATTTCAATACACACACTTAAATCAAATGAATCCAATTTTTTTGTCTGAATGAACTTTGTTTAGATAATTTCAATGATCACTGTCTTAAATTTTTATGACGATTGTCCCGAATTTAGACTGAAATCGGATCCGACATTAATATTGAGATCTGCCGGTAGATTTATTGAAGATCTGTTTCAGAAGACTGTTTATGCAAAGTTACGAACACTTATTGATAATTCTAGAGTTGTTTTATTTACAGTAATGTACAACATTATACTAAAAGTTTATGTAATTGTATTTGATTTATGGCAAAATCTTGCACTAATTTGAAACTAATATCTAACCCTAACCTTAACTATCTTTAAGATTCTCGATAAAGAAGAGAAGTCACCATCTTTTAAACTTAATAATAAATTAGACGACTGCGGAGTAAATGCATTATCGCCCGACACATCATTAAAGATAATCACCTAAAAAATAAATAAAATTTGGGTTATGTTTATAATTAACTGATATAATCATCATTTTTAATGCTAAGATGTGGTAATAGAAGAACCAGTAAAGTGTTTATATATGTTTTATTATTATTTCATTTCATCAGTACTTCAAATCTTTCCAATTTTCAACTTCGAAAAAATTATGTTTTATTCTTTTGGTAAATTTTTATAATATATTCGTTTATGAAAATATACTAAATTTTATTGCGGTATGTTTTATAATTCCAGACTTATTTTACGCTCTTATTCTTTCTTTATAAGAGCATAAATCATTTGAAAGTTAAAGAACATAATTATACAGAAATAAGACATTACTGAAATTTTTAGCCATAAGAGTTTTATACGTTATATAATGTATTATTGTTTTATTTCATCCGTCATTACGTCCGGCCGCCGGTTTGCAGCCTATTTTACGCTCTTATTCTTGTTATAAAAGAATAAATCATTTGAAAGTTAAATCAGATTTATATAAAATTTAATGAAATTTTTAGCCATAAGTGTTTTAAAGATTTAATATACTGTTTTATAATGTATTATTGTTGTATGCCATACTAATTTCTTGTGACACAAAACAATTTTCTCAAACTTTAAAAACTTTTTAAAGTATTGTTGGGTCATATCTGTTAAATCAGTTAAATATCTTATTCTTTATTAGTAGTGTATGAGAAAAAAATAACGCGCTAATTATTGTAAAGTATTGTTTAATTCAAATAAAATGGTTAACAATAAATTTAAAATAAAACAGTTTTAAATTTGGTTAAAGTGATTATAATTTGTTTGAACATAAATCTGAATCAATCTCTCAAAGAAAGGTATATATAATATGAGCTCACATCACAACTCGGCATCAAAGAAATCAACGGTAAACTCTAGATCATCGCTCGCATCGAATCAATCGAATCATTCAAAGACATCGATGGGAACGCGTCCTGGATATGCATATCAGGCAATACCAGAGACGTTTGTCACTGCAAACATTGA
>JAQGAW010003520.1:0-12379 GCA_034698025.1 Phthiracarus crinitus | reverse complement strand
GATATATATCCAACACTATTACAGTCCTCATTTAAATCAGGAGAAAAGTTGAAACCAAAAATAGTATATCCATCTTTGAATTCTTCTGGGGTTATGTCTATGGTATTTGTATAACCTGTTTGGTTAAACGCTTCGAAGAGTCCAAAATATTCTCTAGAAAATTTTTTCTTGTTAAAATCAGGTAAATAACCTCTAGCTGGATATAAGTCTCCGTCAATATAACAAACCATTTGTTTAATACTATAGTTTTTAAAGAAAAACGGATTTAATGTATTATTTCCATTAAATGCTTCATTTGATACGCAGGCCACTGCTATTCTACGAGGAAGAGCCCCATTTTCAATATTATTTATATACCCGTCAAGAGTTCCCTTGTGTAAAATAAATGATTTGACATCCCTACGGGTTATAAAATACTTTGCATTGGATACTCTTAATGCTTTTGAATGAGCTTCAACAATGCTAGATGATACTATTGATTTATGAACTCTTATACTTGCATCAACAAATTCCACAGAAGGGATTAAAGAGTTGTCATACATTAAATAAAATTTTGGGTCATTAGGGTATAATGTTATAACTATGTTTGTGCCTCCAAGAATAGCTCTATCTTGGTTAGTCAAATCTATGTGCAACTTTCCCAACAACTCTATTTCTTGCCCTTTTGAAAAGTCTTTAGAATTTTGAGCTGGACAAATATCTTTATTTCTAACTTGATTAATATCATTCATACTCCCAACAGTGTCCTTATGCCATAAAGCCTGGGATAAAGTTGTTTTGTGTGCCTCTTTTGAATGATACAAAAGGCCTTCAAAAATTGCACGGTAAGGATAAAATCTTGAAGATGATGTTACTGTCGTATCTCCTATAGTAACAGTTACTTGTTTAAACATTGAATGAAGCAAATAATTAACTGGTGAAATCTTTTTCCAATCTTCAAGTTCAATAATGCTAGGTTTAACTGCTTTTGAATCTTGAACTTTAGATAAATTTATTCTAATACACATGAAAAGTTCACATTCTCTGAATTGTATATATTCATTTAAACTTGTCTTAATTTCAAATTGTATTGGAGAATTAGAATTATTTAGTGATGAAATCGGTCTCGCCTCATATTGACAATCTTTAATTATTGATCTTTGAGTTGGAAAAACACCCCATAAATCTAACTCTGATGATGTTATTTCGGGTGATAAATTATGAGTGCTCATTTTTATAAAAATTTTACAGTACTTTTCTTCCTTTTTTTATTAAGTTTATTTGATTTAATACTTTTACGCTTTCTTATTTTAGATTTTGATCTTTTCTTTCGTGATAGTTTTGTTTTAGTTTTTGATGATTTTCTCCGTCTTTTATACTTTTTTCGCATAATTACACCGGATCCTCTTTGAGTGTTAAGGTATTCTTCAGCTCTATCTAGCATATCGTTTGCTACTCTTTTACCTGTACTATTAATATTTCGTTTGGTAGATTCGACAATGTTATCGCCTTCTAAAAAATCCCTTCCAATATTTGTTAATGTACGTAAGCCTTGTTTTCCAATATATTTTAATGCCGGAGTTAATCTTCTAAAGATTTTTCCAAAGTTAAGACCATGTCCTCTTTGATATTTTGGTCCAGAATAAGCTACCAAACCACTACCGGCCTGGTTTTTATAATAATTATCTAATAATTGTTGATTCATTATTATATTTTTATGATCATAACAGCTCACCTTTTATACTTTTTTAAAGTGTAAATCAATTCTGACACGACCATAGCGAAACGGTATTAAACTTCCACTATCATCTCTTATTGATATTTCAATTAAGTCTATTTCATTACCCATAACTGGTAAATACTGCGGTCTTTCATAACTTATTGTACACAATTGACCATATTTTTTATTGTCTAGTACATCCACAATTCTCAATAGTTGTGCTTTAGTATCACCAACAAATGTTGGAAGAACAATATTTGAGTAAAAATAAAGAGAATGAAAGTTTCCCATCAGTTGAACAGGATGGTAACCAGTAAATAAACTGTTTTTAAACATATCATTTCCGTTAAAAACATCGAATATTATTTCATCGTGTGTATTATAATAGTTGTTGCTAATAAATCTATTTTTAAGACCTAATATATCTTCTAACTCATCCCCCAAAATTGGATAAATTTTTACATTTTTTTCTCCTTCGCCAGCCTGAATAGAGCATATTTTATTTAAAATATTGTATTTCAACGTTGGCGGTTTAATATTTTTTGCATTTTTTAATACACTATTTATTTCATCAATTAAATGCGTATCATTGTCATAAAATCCTTCGGATAACTTTAATCTTGAATCATTTTCAGTATTGTAAAAAGTTCCCAATTCATCGACTAATCTTATATTATAACTGTTTTGTACATTATACCACGTTTTATAATACGAAACTTCTAGTATTGCAACCTCCCATTTGCCTTCGAGAATTAATTTTGAATCCAATTGTGTGACAAAACTTGCGACAGTATTTGATTCAAACGAATTAACATTTGAAACTAAACGTATTATTTGACTCATACTAATAATTGTGTTGTATTACATATAATATTTGGAAAAATATTTGTAAATTCCCATAGAATAATGAATATTGCTATCAAAAATAGTAGTATAAACTCTAAAATTAAACATCCCATCTTCATGTTGTTACTGATATATTTGCTTTTTATCACCTTTTATACTATTTGTTTCAACTAAACCGTTATTTATTTTAATTTTTGGGTTTGGCATTATATAACCGACACTGCAGTGTGTCACTTAAAATAGCCTATGCCTTAAGGCATTTTCAAAATATTTTTCTCGCTCTCTCTCCCAGGAGTATGGCACACGTCTTCCAGCGTATGGCTCTAGACTTAGAGGACATGGCGCTGGAAGCATCTTACTACTTACTATTCGCACAAATGTTTAAATAATGAAAATAACGCCTATTCTCGAGAAAACTGTACGTAAAATAACAAATCGTTGATATGTTATGTATTTTAAACATGAAATGTTTTCGATTGTTTTAATTAATAAATACCTATTTATAGTATTATGGCTAATGACGGGCAGGTAAGTGTTTGTGTTTTATTTTAATTAACCTTCGAAGAGCGTTCTTCAACACTCGTATATATTATAGCTTAAATCTTCAATAATAAAGTTTGTTAACGATTCGTTTATCTCTTTATTAATACTAATATCCTTATTAATATATACAGACGGACAACTCAAATACAATAGCTAACTTTCAAAGTCAGCCCAAAATTAAAAAAATTTTGATATTAAACTATAAACTTCTTAGAATAAATTCTTAAACATGAAATGGTTTGCTGCGCTGGTTTTTAACATTTTATTTTAACCTATTAATATAATTAATACGATAAGGGAAACAGAAAAGAAAATTTTCTACGAGTGTCAGTAAATCACGAAAATCGAGAGAACAAGTGTGATATCGAGTCAATTAAGATGCGCATCACATCAGTTCCTAATAAATACACACATAATTAAGTTACTTTTAGTTACTCTAAACAAAACAAAATTTGAAAAAACACGAAAACTTTAAATCCGGATAAAAAAGCTTAACAACACATTGCGCGCATCCTTTTTAAAACGGCTTTTAAAGGTGTATTTCAAGCTAATTTTATGCGAAATTGTTTTTTGTTCGGAAAAAAGTTTATATTGACATAATTAACATAAAAACAAATTCCCATATACTCGATCGAATGAACTCTCACTGACTATATTAGAAAAAACTAAACTAATGGGGAAAACGGAGTTTAGTGTCCTCATTATGGCTTTGGATGGATGGCATCAAACCGTTTTTTATTCTATTAATCTCTCTCTATCTCAATACGGAAAAAGTTTAAAGTTTTAAATTTTGTGTGTGCGTGCGATACTAGATTTACTATTCGCTAAACGTGTACGAAATAAAGCATTACTCTCTAACATCTTTCTAAAGAAAACTGAACACTTGTTGTGTTGGCTGTGAAAACGTATTACGAATATTAAAAGATAAAAAACGGTTTGATATATTAATAATTTTCGATCAACTGATTTAAAAAAAATTCAAAATGCATTTATCGCCAACAATTCATCCATCATTGTTGATAATCCCATTGTTTTCGCTGCTACAATGTGTCGCATCGCAGCAATCATCGGCGTTATCATCGATCGAAGATAATGCCAGTATAGTGGATGTGTGTCACGAGCCAGAGATCTGTGATTGCGGCGAAGTGGCTAAACCTTACGGTTCTGTTACTATTGACGAACAATATATCTCAAGCAATGAAAGTAAAAATAATACGAAAAAATATTCGCACAATTCGAGTGTGCGTTATCGTTGCGATGATCCCAACAATCAATTGGTGGGCAATGATGTTCGTGTGTGTAAACGTGGAAAATGGTACGATTCTGTGCCGAGATGTGGTATGATATATGATTTCGATCATCGAATTTAACAAACAATATGGAAATTTTTTTTTTCAGATGATTTAAATTATTCTTCTATGTATGAGATGTTTAATAGTAACTACAAATTTTTTATGCATGCATTAAATCAAATGAAGTTAGTAATTAGTTATTAGTTAATATATATTACAATATAGCGTAACTTTTGGAGAATTATGTTTGTTAGCGATTAATTTTATGCTGAAAAATAATGTAAATTTTTTATCATTTTTTGATGTGCATATAAATCGCATTTACTAAACATAGAAAAATTTATTACGCAAATCAGATTTATTTTGTGCGATCCATTTGTTAATAGTAACGCTCTCTCACAACCTGAATATAAAGCGTCCGTTAATCGCAACTCAAAATCTCTATTTCTTTATATATTTTTTTATTGGGCAAAAAGAATAGAAACGAACATAAATATTACAGGATTTAAAACTTTTTTGTTCGACTCCTCTTTATTTTTTTAGCGAAAAATAGTATCTTTATAGCTTTATTTACGATAAGTAAGTTTAAAGACTAGTCTAAAAAAGAAAGATTAACATAAATATGTTTGACCCCATTATGTTTCACTTCGCGTCAAAATAAATTATTTGCGTAATTTTTTAATTAATTTTTTTACAAAGAATTATTAACACTTGAATCTTTACATGGAAATTCTAAGTATATCCATGTAATTTATCATTAATATTTTTTATATTTCCTTCTTACAAATAAAATAAAAAATTTAATTTAAATGCTATCAAATTTGATATTTTATTTTAACTAAGATCATAAATGTTTCAATTTTTCACTATCGATCAATTAAAAAATGTTGACACTTATGCAAGTGTTTCGTCGTTCAATATAATCATTCTTTAATGAAAAAGATAAATTGTTAGTCTAAGTTAATCGACAACTATCTATAAGTTAATCTTTAATTAAGAAAAATTTATTAACAAAATTATTATTCAATTGAAAATAAAATAATTAACTCCAACTTTTTATAGCAATCAACTATTTAAACGAAACAGAACTAACTTTTATCGAAATATTGGGTCCCAAAGGCGGCATAAACGGCTCAACAATACACATCACCAATCGTTATAACAATATCGGCGCGTATTCAGTGCCGGTTGACAGTCAACCGCAGCAGTGTTTAAAATGGGAAACAAGTGAGGGTCAACTTTGGATACTACACATCAATCAATACGTTAGCGTTCACTTCATCAAAATTACGTTATACGCCGATAATCTCAAACAGCATTGGCGCGACAAGAAAATCAAAATACGTGTGCAGTTAAATAACTTGTGGGGAATTAAGTGCTTTAACCTCAGACCGTTTAGGGTTGATCTGAACGATAGCAGCAAAAACTTTGATAATAGTGGCACGAATGATGAATCAGATAATTATCTAACTCTAGACCTTTTATGCGAATCGCATCAAACGGTGTCCAAACAGGGAAACGGGAATAACGAAGTGCATTCAATATTTGTTACATTTTTATCGAGATTGAACGACAGCGCTGCATATCAGTACAACATATCGCTCTGCGATTTACGTCTCTATCACTTTGCCGATGATTGCGGTTTCCCCGACATTCCTCTATCCACTCGGCTTAAAGTGCTCGATACTGATCACAAGCAGTTTTTATTCGAATGTCTGGAGAAGAGCGATGTTATTGAAGGTAAAACAGAGATGATTTTTATAGAATCTAAGTTTATTTCTTATGCCGATATTTACAGGCAGTTCGAGAGTTAAATGCGGTTCTAAAGGCAAATGGCTGAACGATGCGCCCATTTGTCAGCCAAGAGCTTACTGTCACGCTTTGGACAGAGATTCGGTGAGCGATAACGTTAAAGTTGTCTACGAGTTTACTATCGATGGCGATAATAGACAAAAACTGATACCAAACGGCAAATTAGCTAATATATCGTGCGATATCTCGCGTGACAACGAAATCGAGTACCAATTGATTGGCTCATCGCAGCTCATATGTAGGAATGGTCGATGGCTTGGTCTCAATCAAAAACCAGTTTGTCGTCCGTATAATTCTTCGCCGCATTCTGGTAGCGAACACAATACCATCACAAGCGCTTTTCTCGCTGTAACAGTGATCGCACTCATAGTGATTGGTGTGATACTTGTAATACGATCGAAGAGGAAAAAGTTAAACAGATTAGAGCCTAAACCATCCACTAAGAGGTAATTCAATAAATCACAATTAGTATTTCGAAAAAAAGTAAAAACAAATATATTGTTCATAGTAATAACGATTACGATGACATTGATCTGCAACGCGAACGAAATTATCCACAGATCGGAGCGAATACTAATAACGGTTACGTTGACTTTAATGATTATCAATTAGATCTGTATGATGGAGTGATTCAGCGCAGCAATGGTACGGTTAGGGACACCGTTTCGAAGCAAACCGATGGCGAGTCTGTCGAAATGAATTGCGCGAAACCGAAAGCTAATGCTAATGCGTGTTGTAATAACAAAGTGGATGATAATAAGAAGTCACATATTTATTTGGCGATACAATAATAAAAAATATAATAGCATTTTTTTAGTTAACATTTTTGCACATATTTTGTGCTTACGATTTATAAAAAAGTATACGCAAATTCAAATAAATTTTCAAATTTAAATAAATTATTACAAATTGTGAAATTATATGGTTTAGATATTAATGTAGTCTTATATGGTACACGTTTTATGATAATAAGGTCAATATATTGATAACATCTTGAACAACAATAGTAAAATTAGTAAAAATAGATTACTAGTAAATCTGGATTATAGTCTAATTTATAGTAAATGTTTGCGTTGGTCATACGTTTGTATAACATTTGCATGCTTAACACTAATCCTGTGGTATTTTGTGGCGAATATATCTTTGTTTATTAGCAAAAAAATTGATAATTAACAATTCAGTGTTCACTGATTTGCGCATCTGTTGTGCAGCGCCCGTTCACACCGTTGAACCGATTGGTTGAATCTCATTCCAATGGGACACTTTAACTTTTGGACCACTTTCTGATTAACGCATTTGTAATACACCTAAATTAATGAACAACAAAAAATACAAATTATTTCTCTTATATAATCGACATAATCAACGAGTGATTTACTTCGCAATTATTGTTAACATCCGGATAATATGCGTTAAGTTTTCCTTTACAGGGAAACGCGTAACTATTATACTGGTCTCGAGTTCCGACTCCAACCCAAACATTTGCCGACGAGTTGTGGTTTCTTTGTCGAGATTGCAATGATTGTGGAACAAAAGCTTTATAACTTTGCTCCGATGAAGAACCGTGATTATCATATAAATCGAATACCGATTTCCACTCATTCGGGTCTTTACGGTATTTTTGCGTGTATTGTGTGCTGTCTGTCTTAAACAAATGATTCTTGCAATCATCCGTTTTGCACATAAAGTTAATTATCTGTATTTTTTTCTCGTCACATGTCAGTCCAGTAAAATACCGCCAAAATTCTTTGAGCGGGTCATCCGGATCCGAACCGAAATTCGTTGGGTAATCTTTCGCCACTTGATAGTTATTATGGGGCCTATAGTTTTCGTCTAAGTTCGGTGGAAAAGCGTCACCAGATAGCGGTCTTAACTGTGGTATAAACTTTTCCGGATTATTGTACGGACACGGCTTTTCGTGCTGATCGTACGCTGTTTGTCTGTGAGCTTTTTGTTGGTAATGAATATTTCTTTTGGGTGTTCCATATTTATTATCTTTATGCTTACGATGAGAGTTAGAGTATGAATAACGTGAATGGCGAGTATTAATTTGAGAATTGTGAGTATAGTCAGTGTAAGGCGGAGGTTCATAGTTAGTGGTGTGGTGTACCGGAACGCGTTCATATCTCAGTGGTGCATGTGGTGGTGGCGGTGGTTGTGGGTAATGCTGATATGGCGACACTTCTGTTATATGAGGCTTATTTGGAAAATAATTTGGCTCATTGTTATGATGGTAAGCATGATCTTGATTATGATTATTATATTTTTGGTTATATTTCCCAATTGGTTGACGAGCGCTATGTATCGACTTATGAACAGATATTTCGTCGTATTCATCAGTTTTAGTATTATGAATGCCGGGATCATAACTGTTTTCTATTGCATGCTTTGGTGGATAATAAGGTTTTGGTGGATCCAACTCATAATTGGGCTGCGATTCATAATCCTTAGACTGCTTCTCATTTCCGTGTATCTTAATGTCGATATTACTGACTTTCGTTTCGCCATTATTCGCCATTGAGAAATCGCTGAACAGTTCAATCACTTTTTCTTCTGGCTCTTCCTCTTTGCTATTATAATCATTATTATACGGCTTGTTGTCATTCTCTCTGTATGACACTTGCTTTGGCGGCGAATAGTAATTGGGCTTTGAAAGCTAAATAATAACAAATAAATTAAAATACTGAGATCTTTCTATATTATCTTGTCTGCCATTACTAACCTGTTTTACGGGTATTTCGAGTGAAATTTCTTTTACATTTTGAAGATAATAATCAGGTTTATTATGCTTGGGATAATTATTTGGTTCATTATTAGTATAATGTGGATGATGTCCCAAATCTATGAGCTCGATCTTTGGCAGATTAACTTGATTTCCATATGGCGGCGATTGTTTGGGATAAAGAGTTACTTGTTCTGGAACTACGAGAGTGATTTGTTCGCGCGTCAGCTTTGGTGGTTCATAAGACTGTTGAGGATTATTATAACCGTTTTCATAATCTGATTGCGGTTTAGGGTATGGATTATTTTGTTGCAGTTGTTTAGGGAAATAAGAAACGTGAACAGATTGCGGCTCAAGGTTTGGATTGTGTTGAGGCAACTCATACTCATTTTCGTAGAGATCGTCTCCTCTCGCTATTTTTGGCGGAGGAAGTGGTACTTCCTCTACTTTCGAAACAAAAACATCATCTCCTGGTCGATGATCGTAATCGATTGTTGATGGCAGTGGTATTTCTTCTACCGTTGCCTTTGGTATCAGACGAAATACCTTCACCTTTTTCTGGTCGGGCGTCACTTCAAGGTTGTAGTCTTTTCCTTTGTGACTGATTCCGAATTTATAGTTTGCTTAATTTATTTTAAAATAATTAATAATTAATATTTTGTAAACTAAAGATCAGAAATCACAATTAAGACAGGTTTTATTGGTAAATTTTTAAAATAATTAGTTTTCAAAAATCTTTTACTTTAAATGACTATAAAGAATTTATCTATAATACCGTAATTATTTTCATGTTTCGGTTCCGTTATTACTTCTTTTGATTCTGCAAAAAAATTAACAATTCAATCATAAAATTGCAAATACAGTATATCCAAAGATATCAGGATTATGATCTGATTGTACAAATATTCGTGCCTAACTTTATTTAAATTATTGGTTTAAATACGAAGTTAGAGGTTTAAAATTTATTTTAATATATACATTCGTATAATCAAAATTTCACGCTTGTCTATCCGAGGAAATATCTATATTTAAACTGGTTATTAATTTTGAAACGTAACTTGATTTACATGAATGATTGAAAAATGCACGTTAAAGATATTGAACATAGGGTTATCAGTTTTTTTGAGAACGCGCGCTAATTTTAGTTTATGCGAAATTACCTGAAATTATGAAATGTTTTTAGTTTAGAGTAAAATACCGATGAATTGCATCGCATCACACAATTTATTTATAACATGTATTTTATACTGAAGTAGTATTTTATCGCAATGTGATAGTTATTATAATACTAGAGTTTACGCCCGACTTCGTCGGGATAAAATGGTTTGAAATGCGAACCGATACACTACTCGTCCCTTAAACCGATACACAACTCAAAATTATACAATGACCAACACCAAACAACCCTAACCCACCCCTGCCCACCCCTACCCACCCTATCCCACCCCACCCCACCCTATCCTATCCCACCCCACCCCACCCCACCCTATCCCACCCCACCCCACCTTATCCCACCCCTCCCCGCATCACCCTGTCCCACGCCACCCCGCCCTGTCCCAACCCACCCCACGCCACCCTGTCCCACCCCACCACACCCTGTCCCACCACACCCTGTCCCACCCCACCCTGTCCCACCCCACCCACCTTATCCCACCCCTCCCCACATCACCCTGTCCCACGCCACCACGCCCTGTCCCAACCCACCCCACGTCACCCTGTCCCACCCCACCCCACCCTGTCCCACCCTGTCCCACCCCACCCCACCCTAACCCCAACACATTCACCCTATCACACCATAACCCACCCTAACCCACTCCACCCTATCCCATCCACCTCACCCTATCCCATCCTACCCCATCCTATCCCTCCCTACCCCACCGCACCCTATCCCAACCCATCCAGCTTATCCCACTCTATCTCACCCCACCCCACTTTATCCCGCCCTACCCACCTTATCCCACCCCACCCCACTATATCGCACACCACAACACCCTCTTCACCCCACCCGACCCGACCTTCCACACAACCCGACCTACCACCCGAACTGACCCACTACCCCGACCCGACCTGTCCTACCAACCGACCCGTTCAACCAACCCTGACCCTAGCACGACCCAATATGACCCTACTCTGACCCCAATTTAAATTTAATTCCCACCTTAACCCCCCTTAAGAGGGCCACCCTCTCCAAACCCCTCAATTTTTCCTAGACTCATTGAGCTGGACCTAATGATATAGGTTTCGAGGGGTTGGGGCCTCCAGGAAAGGAGTCTATAAAGGGACAGACAAACAGACAGACAGACAAATTATGAGATTTATATATATGATTTAAGTTATTATACTCATATATCATTATGTTATATTATAATGTTAACAAATTTTTCAATTAACAAAAGCTGGAATGTATCGGAATTTTTATTTTAATAACGAACACAGCACGCCCCGTAACATTCACTTAATGACCCTGCAAATCTGGGGCCTGTTTTGAAGTCTAATTTTAAAAAAATTTTATAATAAGTTCAAATGTAATATAAAATAGAATTGAAAACGATTTATATATGTTTGCTCAATAAACTGTAAAAATATATACATAATCATATTTTAATTAAGAAAATAAGTTAAATATTATAATAAAGGAACGTCTTCTTTATCTTATTCTTCTTTTTCATTATTTTTAATGTTAAAATATTGAATTAATTTAGTAGAATTTAAATTAATTCTTTGACCGAAAACGTGCTTTACTATATATATGTAAATTGCTATATTCAAAATATATATAGTTAATAAATATTATTTTTCAAACTTCTAAAATGTTCTCAAATTATATGTGAATGTGATGAGTAGTCAGCGCTGAATAAGACGTGTGACTTTTGGGTCGATAAAATATGTCTTTTTTTATAGGATTCTATTTTAAAAATAATCACTGTATGATTATAAAGAAAGAACTCATAAATATATATAAAAATCAGTCTAATCTCACATAAACATACTGACAGACATGTCAGTTCCAAAAGATCCTTAAGTTAAAGTGAGTTAAAAATGTAAAATAAAAGCTATCCCTTATTAATAAATTAAATTTGTTATTTGTAGTCATAAATAAAAAATACTTCTTTCGTTTTTCTCATAATACAATACAAATTTAGTAAATAATAAATAACAGTTAATGTTTACCTATCATGCGTCACAAATTTCGAAGATTATTTAGTAACAATTTATCCCATAAACACTAATTACGATTAGTATAACAAAAGATTCTGGAATGTGTTTTGCATAGTGTTGATTTTACTTTTGAAAGTAAAAGTAAAAGTAATGAATTTTTTTACTTTTTCTTTTACTTGAAGTGAAAGTAAAAGAAAAGTAAAATTAAAAATTTTGTCAAAAGAAAAGAAAAAGTAAAATATAAATTATTTGAAAAAGAAAAAGTAAAAGAAAAGTTAAATTAAAATTTTTGTAAAAAGTAAAAGT
>JAQGAW010003519.1:0-12380 GCA_034698025.1 Phthiracarus crinitus | reverse complement strand
TAAATCGTTATTAGTTATTGAAGTCAGTGACCATTAATTGGTATATCTTAACGTTTCTTTAAGCGCTTAAGATATTTAGTATCGGGTATTATAAGGAATCGGCGGTACTGTGTCCAGTATCGGAACACCTTAACGAATACAAAATATACTATTAAATCATTATTTCATGATATCTTTATTATGTTTTCAAATAACTATTTCAACGAAATTCAATATTTATATGAATTCAATGATCAATTTTTATCGCAACAAAATCAATATGTGATCCTAACTGTTATTAAACTTCATTTGATTGCTTTAACAACATATTTCGCTAATTTTGTCCACTAAGTGCTAATTTGGAACTAATCTCAAAAATTTATTACTGTAAGTTTTTACGAAATTAATGTGTAAAATAATTGCTAATCATTGTAAGAACTGTAAATTTTTAAATACACGAATATATTATTTATTCCAAATAATTACCTAATTCAAATTGGATATACTGAAATAATAATTTATAATAAAATATATTTTGATTAATTTACAATTTTTTTGGTTGCAAACAAAATTAATTGCTGGAAAAGTTATTTTTATTTTTATTTGCCGAGCGGTATTGAGTGGAAACGTGATAGGGAATCTTTATTGCGGTAAATATTTTCAATAACTATGTATATAAAAGAATAAAACATAAAATATTTTGATATGCGCTCATTGATCAGGAAATTGATATTAAATGATTCCTTAAAGAAATATTTTAATTTTAATGTTAATTTTAACGTTTTCCTTAGTGTTTTAACTTTAAGTTATTTAAATTTTATTGCAATTAAATTTATGTTTTACTTTCATATAATTATTTTAAATAACATTATTTATTGATACGTTAGAATAATAGGTAAGTCAACGTGAATATCAATAAATTTAAATTTTTAAATAGATTTTGTTGTAATTCATTTAATTTAAGATAAAATTGAGATATTTTTTAAATTTTATTTTTTGATTTAAAAAGTTGAAAAAACTTAGTTTAAGTATTAATTTTAGTTCTTTGCAATGTTTAATTTTCTAGATACTGTAAAATATATACAATTTTTAAGTCGTATATTCATAAAGAATTTATAACTTATTTGTAAGGTTACGCATACAAGATAATTTATTTATTTTTAAGTTAGTATTGTTTTTACTAGTGTTGTATCCCTTTAATATTTTTCATTTTGATTGTATTTTCATTTTTGTTAAAATAATCATTTCGATTGTTTTTTCATTTTAGTAAAAACTTCAATTTTGATTTTATATTGATTTTGCGTTTTATCAAATTTATAATTTAAATTTTATTTTGATTTTGAATTTTGTCAAAAATCAATTTTGATTCCTATTTTAATTTTTATTTTCTACTCATAATCAAAACAAAAATAAAAAAATTTGTGATTTTCAATTTGATTTTGATTTTTTAATAAAAATCTTATTTAAATTGTATTTTGATCGTTATTTTCAGTTTCAAAATCATTTTGATTGTATTTTAAATTGTAAATTCTATTATAATTTTTTTAAATTTTGATTAATCATAAATAAAATACAAAATAAATTTTGATTTTTAATTTAATTTTAAAAAGCGATGCAACAATAGATTATGACATTGTAAACTAAAAAACTGCATCCTTATAGAAATGAGAGAATCAAAATTAAAAATATAAAGTAAGAATTAATATTTAAAATAAATTATCTTTTTAAATTTTCTCTTTTATATTCAAATATGATTTTAATTCTTTACAAAATATGTTTCGTTTTTAAAGTTACTTTCAATTTATAAATTAAATATTCAAGATAGTTTTTAAGATGATTTTGAAAAATTTTCTTTTTATCAACTCATTTCAAGTAGATTAGCATTTCATGTATAAACTTTTTACCTGTTTGGAGATTGGCATGAATCGTATTAAACTTTTGCCAGATTTGTCAAGGCGTTCGTTGACGCCATCAATATTTTGTGTACCGATTACAACGAAAATTAAAATACAATTTAAATGAATTTTTTTACTTAAAAGCGAAAGCGAAATACAATTAAAATTAGAATAAAAACTAAAATTAAAAGTAAAATACAATTGAAATAAAAAAATTTTGAAAAAGTAAAAGTAAAAGAAAAGCAAAATTTAAAATTGAAAGTAAAACAACACTAAGTAAAAGTAAAATACAATTGAAATAAAAATTAACTTAAAAGAAAAAGTAAAATACAATTTAATTAAAAAAATTTTTGAAAAGTAAAAGTTAAAGAAAAGCAAAATTAAAATTAGGAAGTAAAACAACACTACTTTTAAATAAAGTAAACTTATGCTTTAATCCAATAATATAAATTAATATTTTTCAAATTTAATAAGATAAACTTTTATATTCTATTTTACAGTTCATAAATTTATATCATTCCCAGCGATTTTGCGAGCATATTTTAAAATTACTTTAATAATATAAATCATGGTATACCGATTGGAAAATTAATGAAAATAAAATAAACATAGATCATCCAAATTAAGGACTGTAACGTAAATTTAATTTGCCTATCTTTCCTTATTTATAAAGAAATAACGATTGTTTTTTTCAACGGGTAGCAGTGAATTTCATTAATAATTTTAGTTATTTAGTAATAACCATGTAAATTAATGAGAAACCTTTTCTAATACGCGGAAATGTGACCAATTATTTTGATATCGACCAGATCGTCGGACGATAGCGTTTCAACGTGTTTCGCTTTTTTATCGTCTACTCGTAGCGTACCATAAGCCAGATTTATATAATACTTATTATCTCACATATAATTCTGCGTGCCGCGAACAGTCTACGCAATATTAATACTATCATAATAGCATTAGTTTTAAAATAATTTTATTTTTTTGCTTTTAGTTATAAATATGCAAAAGTCATCTCAATCCTTATATGGCAATATATGATTGTTTTAAACCATACCGAAAAGTATATTTCAGTTCAATACGGTTTATTTCCTCAAATTTTTTATTTTACATGACTGAAATTATGAAAAATAAATTCATTTAATTAGAATTCAGTTTTAAAAAACCGGTATATTTATTTGATTTTTTATTTTATTTAAATTCATATATTTCCTTATTTATTTCTGTAAAGTAAAACTACATCATTAATTATCGATAGAGGCAATAAATTTTAACTGATTTGATTTCTATTTATTTTTACTAAAAGTTTATAAAATTTGATACGACTAATATTAATAAAAATTATTTGATATTTGTATTCTTCAAAGATTAAATTATGGGTTTTACAATGTTTTTCTATCCAACTGTACCAGCTGTTGTAACATTCTGTTTTTTTCCTGAAAAAAATCATCACTAAATGAGCAAAAAGAAACAGAAGTATTCGAAGTTATTGATACACTAACAAAACAAATTATTAAATAAGAAGAAAGTAATTATTGTAGAATTCAATAGGAAATTGCAATATATTGATATAAAATTTATCATAATTTTTTATTATTGATAAAATTATTGTTTTAATTACGTTTATTTAAAATGATGTTTTACAATCATTAATTATTAAATTTATTTCATTAAACTTAATTATATGTAAATATATATTATATTAATCAATTTATGAATTATGATTTATCGATTAATAATGATTTAATAACTAAAACAAGAATGACTCTGAAAATACAAATTGAGCTCACTCTGTGTTATTTTCTATTTAAATTCAATAGTATTGTCAAATTTTTTGTATTAAATATTTTTAGACATTTTAATTATAGTTTCAATTGTTTGCCAAAAGTATTTTATTTTGTTTTATTAAGAATTTAGTTCTTTGACTGTATATTTTATTATAGCAAAAAATTTAAAGCTTTAAATTATATTGTTGCAAACAGTACTTCAGTAAGTATTTTAAGATTTTTGATTCAGTTGTGTTTTAGCTTTCGTCGAGTAAACATCACACAAATTGTTGTTAAACGCATACTCAAAAGTATTAGATAAGCGAATATAATTACGCGTTTGATTGGTTTTAAATCAAAATAGTTTTAATAATGTTATTTTAAATAAAATTTCACCCATTTTTATCATATTTTTATCATTATTTAATAGATTTTAAAGCCATATTTGAATTTTAAAAAGCCATTTTTAACTAACATATAGTACATTTTTAGCCTTTTAAAACTGAATAAATGAAATTGAAATAGAAATAATTTTTAATTTTATATTAGAAAAATTTAGATCAAATTGCAATCTAAACAAACATTTTGATAAAATATAAATAGAAATGCAATTGAAAATAAAAAATATGTTAAAATTGAAATCTAAATATAATTAAAATTAAAATTTACAAAAACAAAAAATCAAAATGCAATTTAATTGAATAAAAATTGCAAAAATAAAATTAAAACGCAATTAAATTATTAAAAGTTTTTAAAAAATACAATCAAAACGTAATTTAAATTAAATATGTAATATTGAAACAACACTACCGATTACTGCTTCACCAAAACTTTAAGCTTTTTCTTAAAATATAAAGAACGATATGCCATATTATATTTAAGTTACAGTCCATATTTTCGAACTAATTTTATTTAATTTTAATATTATTAATATTTCACTAGGTTTACCAATTTTACATGATCAATGCAAAAATTCATATGGAAACAAAACTAATATCTACTCTTTTGTATTCTACTTTTATATTAGTTAAATAATTTTAAAAATTGATAATAAATATTTTACTAATTCTTTGCATAGATTAGCTAAATAAATACTATTCATAATCATATGGTTATCCAAATAATGCGTATATTACAGTTAAAAGAAAACAAATTTACTTAATGTGAGATATTATTAAATGTCGCAAACTCGCAACACTGCAATATTCATAATATATAAATCCAAATATAATATTCTTATTTTTGAACATTATATTTATACTAGCAATAAAGCCAGCCTTCAGCGGGATATAGAGTAATTTGGTTAATAATAATAATTTTTAATTAAAGCTAACCTTTCTGATTTCAAAACAAACATTACTGAACACAACCCTGATCCCACCCAGACCTACCCGGACACATACACGACCCATCAGGACCCTACACTGACCCCAATTAGAAATCAACCAAGTCAACCAATTTGTCAGCGATCTTAACTGGAAACGCGTTTCTATGTTATTACATTGCAATATATTCGGTGCTTATAATATCGTATATATTAGCATTGATAGCATGCATAGTTTTAGAAATTTATTGAACGGCACACTAACGATATTTTGATCTCACATAATGTATAATCGATTTGACTAAATACATTTTGCTTCATCTTTTATTTATATATTAATTAAAATAAATTTTTTCTAAGATAAGTCTTTCTAATCGTAAAAAATTTAGGCCCATGACTTATCTAAGCCTAACAGACTAAAGACCTAGCCCGACAAAAGCCGACACGACCCGCTCGGATATATATTAACTATGAATTCATATTTAAAGAAAATTTCTATTCATTTTTCTTATTTATAACTTATTTTTATACAGAGTAATTATTCATTTTTGATTATTTGATTTTGATTTTATATTTTATAATCTTTTAAATTTTTATATATAAAAATATTTTATATTTCAATATTGTCTAACAAATTAAAAATTTTCAGGCCATTAGTTTTTAATAAAAAAAGTTTAATGAAATTATGCCGGAGCCCGATAAAGGTGTCAGCTTGCCGTTATAGACTTTATTCCTAAAAGTTTGGTTATCCTATTAATGCGAATTTTGAAGTTTAAAGAAAAATATATTATATATGTGAGTTTAATAAATGTCGCAAATTCGCAACATTGCTTTATTCATTATATATGATTCAAAAATAATATTTTTAGTTTAAAACCTTAATAATTTTGATTGGCCAAATCCGATAGCTATATCTTAGTATATAAAGAAGGAAATTCCAAATTATATTTAATTTACTGTCCTTATTTTCGAACTTATTTTTTTAAATTTTATATTTATTAATTTTTTATAGGTAAACGTAAAATTAAAATGAAAAATTTTTTGAAAAATCAAAATCAAATTAAAAATCACAAATAATTTTTATTTTAATTTTGATTTTAGACAGAAAATCAAAATACGAAATTAAAATTGATATTTTGACCAAAATCAAAATACAATTAAAATAAGAAATGTAAAAGCGAAACAACACTACTTTAAACCCTGTTAGAGCTATACCTTCTATTTCGGAAAATTGTGTCAAACTAATTAAAACATATTTTATTATTATTGCCGCAACAATTTTTAAATTAAGCGGTAGTTTCCACAATAAATAATTTTATTCACACCGAGAAAAATCACTATTTCTATACTTTATTAACGGTAAGGAAGTCTAATTTCCATTGAATAACCTTTGGGTTTTTATAATAAGCTGAGTTAAGTCAACGTAAATTTATATGCAGTTCTTAATTAAATATCTTTTTGAACGGAAGTTCTAATTGGTTACAGATCATAAACCACTTATTATGGTTTTGGGTCCTAAGGGGCACATCATGTCCGTCCGCCTCAAGGCTGCATCGTTGGGCAACGCTTCTTCAATCATACAAATTTTCTATTTCCTTCCGCCCAACCAAACAGCATGCCAATTGCGACTATTTGTCACGATATCCGCTTCCGGTTACAAGCGATCCTTGCCTTCCGAAAGATTTATTGGATATTTCTTCAACGATTTTATTTATCGAAGATATCGATTCTTGTGCTTAAGTTGAGTTAAGTCAACGTAAATTTGTATTGCAGTTCTTAATTATATTGTCAGATATAAAAATCAATATATTCAATAATTACACACATTTTTAATTTTGATAGCATAATTAAATTAATATATATTTGTGTAAATGTTGATAATATGTAATATATGTTTTATTATTGTTTAGTTGAATTATAGTTATTATAAAAATAAATTATTTGTATTTAATATAATTTAATTACTTTCTTTTAATCTTTAGATTTAATTGTTGCTAAATATATTTTAATTTTTACTTTCAACAATACATACTATTAAATTAAATAGTATTTCTTTAATTAATTTTAAATATATATTTTAAAAATAACATAAGGAAATGATGTTTACTGTTTGACAAAATTAAGATTTTAGTTTCATTTAAAATAATCATTTAATTATATTCTTTGTTAATTATTAAATTTTATGAGTATTAAATGTCGTTTTAAAATTTTCTATCCTTTAAGCTGACTAGAAAGCAAAATAATTAAATTTTTTTATAATTTGATATTTTTATAATTTTTAATTAACATTCAAGAAACCATTAGAGCCAAAATGTATTTTATAAGAAGTTTTATCAAACATTGTTTTAAATGTACTAATTTTTAAATGTATTTTGTAAAAGCAAAGGAGTAATGCAAGATTTTCTTATTTCCATATGTCCAACAATTACAACTGAAGTTAATCTTTGCTACAAGTGCTACAGGGAAATCGCTTAAATTAGAGTACCAAAACTTTGTTCCAAAACTAATATTGTTTTCAATCAAATACCAACCGAACTTAAAAATTTAACAACTCTCGAAGACGAATGGTGTCACCACGAATACCATTTATGCAAATTAGACCGCTTGGTTTTGACAAACAATATGGACTACAAGTAAAAGTTGTCAACGTGCTAATATCCGTAGATACTTCAGTTTGTGTACTTCCACTAACATTTAAAAACACAAACCGTTCATATCAAACTAAAGCGCAAAATGATTTATAAGACACAATACAAGTTTGAAACTGTAAGACCAGCAATTATTTATAACGCAGCGAAATATTTAGTGACAATACCACTATACTAGCTGGAAAATATAAACATAACAGATAACTGGATGTCTAATTACAACAATGAAATTGAAGACTTTGTAGTCAACATTGAAGATAAACTTGATTATAACGTTTTAACTTAAGATACGGAAAATGAATGTAACGAAATGGATGAGCCAGATAATATTATTACGAACTCTACACTCTGGAACGATAATAGTACGGCTATCGCTTTCGCACCCGGGGAAGGCAATCATCCACTATACCTATTTCGAGAAACATACGTGGAAGAACTATCATTTCCAACTATATACGGCGGGCACGAGCGACAATATTCGAAAGCTTCGTATGTTGACATTTGTAAATGGTAACTGCGAAACAAAAACAGAAGAAGTTGCAAACCCGATAAAATATTCTTTATGTATAAAAAAACGACAGTTGAAAATTTTAACCGAACAAATCAATTTACATCTAAGGAAAACTCGCCGAAATTAAAATATAACAGCCGGACAACTTTTGAACACAGAATTTGTCGATAAATTATGCAAAGTAAACGACGGATATAAATTTCTAAAAGTCGATCGTTCATCTCCAGTTTATTGGGAAGAACGAAAACGCGAAATGTTGGCTATGATACGTCAACTTTGTCATCCCACATTATTCGTAACATTTTCAGCAGCAGAAACCAAATGGGTAGAATTAATTGTTATATTAAATAAAACAGCACGTGATACCACTATTACTGAACAAGAAGCTAAACAAATATAATATCACCAAAAATATGAGTTAATTGGGTCTGATCCAGTTACTTGAGCGAGATATTTCGATAAACGCATTAGACAACTATTCCGTGTTCTCGAGGATTCTATTGGACCATTTATGGATAATCCGTTTATTGACTCATACGTACGCGTTGAATTTCAACATCGTGAAAGTCTACACTTGAATTGTCTTCTATGGATTGTAACGCTGAAATAAAAGTACTTATTTGTCAGGTATATTTGTTCTCTTATATAATAAGTTTAATAAATGTTTTGCAATCATTGCCATGTTTTCTTTGTCTTTTTATTCTGCCTAATGATGTGATATTGTTTCACAGAGCATCACTAGTTTGGGAGTTTTGTTAAGGGTTAGTCGAAACGAGTTCATTGATAGGTTTTAGGCGTTACAAAATTTATTTTTCTTTCACTCAAGTGAAAGTAAAATGCAATTAAAATTAATATTTAAATGCAAAAATACAATTAAAACGCAATAATTAGGCAAATGAAAAGTATAAATCAAATTCAAATTAAAAATAAAATTTAAAACAATAATAAAATACAATTTAAATTTTAAAATTGAAAAAAAATATATTGTAAAAATGTTAATTAAAAAATCGAATGTTAAACAACAATACAATATTTGATCTAAATATCTGATCCAATTTATTAATCTGTTTGATTATTTATAATTTGCAAGAAACCTTTATTAATTTGAATTTTTATATTTATGCGAGAATTTTGTTGCTGAAATCATTATTTCAAAAGTCAAACCAAACTAATTTAGCATATAAATATTTAAATCAATTTACAATTACAATAGTTTTATTATTGAACTTGAAATCACATAAAAGTTATCATATATATAAAATATTATAAACAAATGATTAAAGATTTAATATAAGGTATAGCTTAACTATATAATATTAATTTTCAATTTTAATTAAATAAAATAAATCTAGTAGAAAATTTTTTGTAAAAATTTTATAATCAAAAGGATATGTATATTCATTGATGAATGACTAGTTTTGTTTTACTGTTATTCTTAAGCGAAAATAAAATACAAATGAAATTAAAATTCACATTTGAAGATAAAGTAAAATACTATCGAATATTAAATATGTATCAAAATTTTAAGAAAATGAAATTGAATTAAATTTAGAATTAAAAAGTAAAATCTAAGTAAAATCTAAATAAAATCTAAATATAAATTGTGAAAGTATAAGTAAAATTCAAATTAATTAAATTTTGCTTTTGAGATAGACATAGAAAATAGACAAAATATTAAAAATAAAATAAAATTTTCATTTTCATTTTCGCTTAAATAGAATGTAAAATACAATTATACTGAAATTTTGTAAAATAAGCGAAATCGAAATACAATCGAAAACAATCGAAATTAGAAATCAAGCTATAAACTTTTTGAATAAACAATGTTACGCGCCAAACACCGATTTAAGTAAAATTCCGATATTTAATACGTAATCTCTTAGTATCATTACCAGCGATTATTTTATTAACATTTATCTATATTTAAATACAATTAAAACGATTACAGTCGCGACATAAATAAAGTGTTATTAACGTTAGATTATTACAGTACTGTAATCATTGCATATGCGTTTGATTTCTATAATACAATCGACAATAAGTATCTATAATAACGTCTTTCAAAATTAAAATTACATTAAATACAATATAAGTCACTTTTACATAATGTACATGAGATGGCTATTGACTATAAAATAATATTACTGTGTGTTATGTATAGTGTTGTTTCAATATGATATTTAAAATTTTAATTGCATTTCGATTGAATTTTCAAAAATATTTTATCAGTCAATTGCATTTTAATTTCAATTTTTAACTTCTTTAAAAATTCAATTGCATTTCGATTTTTTGATTCTGAAATTGTTCGTTTAAATTGCATTTCGATTTCTAATAAAAAATCTTTTTAAATTTTAATTGCATTTCAATTTGGATTTTATAAAAATTTATATATCAATTGCATTTTAATTTACATTAATTGAAATTAAAATTCAAAAAAAAATCTATTTAAATTTCAATTTTTTAGTCTAATATTGAGTGTTAGTTTATAAAAAAATGATAACATTCTAATTTTAATTTCTATTTCAATTTTTAGTTTATTTAAATTGCATTTCGATTTTTAAAAAAAATAAAAATTGAATTAAATTCCATTTCAATTTTCGATATTTATTTATTTTCGTTTCAATTGCATTTTAATTTTGTTTTATAAAATTTTTTTATTTGAATTGCATTTCTATATCGATTTTCTCACATTTCTAAAAATCAATTGCATTTTAATTTCGATTAATTGAAATTAAAATTTAAAATTTTATCGATCTCTATTTAAAATTTTAAAAATTGAAACAACACTACTGCAAAGTGAGATATTGTAACAGATTAGATCTTGTTTATAATAAAAAGTTTGAAATAAATTGTATTTCAATTTTGATTTATAAAAAATTTTCATTTACATTACGTTTATATTTCGATTTTGCCATATTTTTAAAATCAATTGCAATTTAATTTCAATTAATTAAAATTAAAATTAAAAATATTTAAAATTTCGATTTAAATTTTTATAAATTTAAACAAAACTACATTAAAGTAAATAATCTATAAAAATGTAATAAATATTAAACGTATTTATAATATTGAAAACGATATAAAATTGAAACAATAATTAATTTAAAAATCAAAATTTAAATGTAATTAAAATAAAAATCAAATAATAAATAGAAATTAAAACTGAAAAATTAAAATTTAAATAAGAAGGTTTAATTTTGTAAAACAAAATAAAAACTAAATCAAACAAAAAAATTTTAAAAACTATTATTGTTACAAAATTATAAACTGTAATTTAATATAAAATATAATTTTTTATATCCCAAATAAAACTTTCATGATTTTTAATGGCCTGCGTTTATACCGGCGATTGTTTTAATTTTGGAAAGTTAAAGTAATTGTTTTTCAATTAATTTACTTACTTTTTCTAAAATAGAAAATATAAAATTAAAAGATAAATTAAAATTATTTAGTAAAAACAGAATGTAAAATATAATTAAATTACTTTTAATTTAATGTTAATTATTTCTTGTTGTCAAAATAAAGTATAATTTATTTTTGCAATTATTATCTTGTATTCTATAATTTAATGTTGTTTCGCTTTTACATTTCTAATTTTGATAGTTTTTTGATTTTGATATTAATACGAAATTATTTTTGATTTTAATTTTGATTTTCAAAACAACATTAGTATAATAGTAATAAAATATGTAAAAATAATATGAAGGTTTAATTAATGATTGGAATTAACTACTATTTAATGGATTTTCACATTTATAATATAATAAGATGTTTATAATTTTAATACTATATATACTAAAATTATTATTTATTAAAATTCTATAAATACTGACTGGATATAAGAAGTTTATTTATTACATTTAATTTTTAGCTCACTTTATGCTAAAGGAGCTATTAGATTTGCAATGTCCGTCTGTCTGTCCGTCTGTCTGTCTGTCTGTGGACCGGTCTCTTTATTAATAAAGGGATTTTTTTAAAAAAATAGACTCCTATCAACAAAAATAGACTCCTATCTTCAAAAATCATTTTTGAAAAGACACCTATCTGGCTTAATATGGACCAAAAATAGCTTTAAAATGGCCAAAAATGTATAAAATTGAACTAAATATGGGCTTAAAATAGTACAAAAATGCGTTTTTAAATGGCTAAAATGGTCAAAAAATGGCTTATAATGGGCTAGAAACGGATTTTAAAAGTCTAAAAATTGATTATCTGGTTGTTAAAAAGGCTTTAAAATAATCAAAAATAGCGTTAAAA
>JAQGAW010003518.1:0-12380 GCA_034698025.1 Phthiracarus crinitus | reverse complement strand
TAAATAGGCGATAAAGCCATAAATTGAATTATTTTAAATTATTAATTTCTAAATGAAAACCTTGAAATAGTCGTTAAGCTATTATTAAATATTTTTACATAGACTTTCCTCTTTTAGAGTAAATTATACAATTATTTATAATAAATTTCAATAAAACATCTCATACATTTAATATATAATTTTTAATTGTTTTACATATACTTTACATCCCCCCACTTTAAAGTGGACACGGAGGAAAAAATGGTCTTATTTTGTTTATATGTATGGTTTCTTGTGTTTTACCTTTTTTATCAATATCTATTTTATACAATGTATCAGATAGTTTTTCTAAAACTTTATGTGGACCTGACATTAAGTTATCTAATTTTCGCCTACTCAAATCATTTTTATTTTCAATAATTACTAGATCTCCAACATTAAAATTAATTTCTTTATGTTTTTCATTATAGTATTTTTCATTTTCTCTATGCTTATTTAAACTATTTTCATATGCAATCTGTCTACATTTATCTAAGTTTAAATCATTTTTAGTTCCTTCTATTATATCATCATAAGGTTTTATACCAAACAATAAATATTTTGGTGAACACAATGTAACAGAATGTACTGTATTATTATATTCATTAACAACGAGATCTAAAAGCTTAGGCCAGTTTGTCTTAAGATTATTATCATTTAGTTTGCATCTTAATCTAGTGGTAACTGTTTGATTCACTCTTTCACACAGTCCATTACTTTGAGGACTATTTACAGCTGTAAATATTATTTTAATATTTTGTTTATTTAAGAAGTTTAAAAACTCATTACTCTTAATCCCAGTATACTGATCAGCAAGTATTAGTTCTGGTTTATTAGCATTTGAAACCATTTTAATTAAATTTATGAAATCTATATGCTTTTGAGTTTTAGAGGGCATAGCCCATAAATATCTGCTAAAATGATCAATAGCTAAATGGATATACTGTTTAGTTGAATTATATCCTGAAAACCCTCCTACTGTATCTATAGATATTATTTCAAAAGGTTTCTTAGCTGGACCTAAATGAGATAACTTTCCCAAAACTTTTGATCTATTAATTTTATTTGTTTGACATATTTCACATGTTTTAACAAAATTAACTACATCTTTTGTCATTAATGGCCAAACGTAAGAACTACCTATCATTGTAAGCATTTTCTTTACTCCTATATGTCCAAATTCTATATGAAACTTTTTCAACAGATTTAATCTTAAATTTTCTGGAATAAATACTTTTCTAAAGTTATTCTTAATTTTAATAATTAAATCATTTTCAATTCTATAATTTTTAGGTAATTTACTTAAATCTTTATAAGGTACTTGATTTTCAATTATTTCTTCTTTAGATAATAAGTTTATGATTTTTATATGATCATTATTGTCACAATTTTCTATAACAGGACTTCTAGATAAAGCATCTGCTTCTAAATTACTTTTTCCTGCTATATGCTTAACGTCAAAATTATACTGACTAAGTTTTAAGGCCCATTTAAACAATCGTGATCTCGGTTTCTTAAAAGACTTTAACCATTTTAAAGCGCTATGATCAGTATATACAGTAAATTTTACACCATATAAATAATGATGCCAGAATTCAATGGATTCAATTAATGCTAAACATTCAAGTTCAGTAGCAAAATAATTTTCTTGATATTTTAACAATTTTTTAGAAAAATAGGCAATTGGATGTAATAGTTCATCATCTTGTTTTTGTTTTAAAACTGCGCCTATTCCTATTTTAGAAGCATCGGTGAATAGGAAACATTCTTTATTTTTGTCATATATTGACAAAATAGGTTTTGAAATTAAATATTTTTTAATATTTTCGAAAGCTAAATTGCATTCATCTGACCATTCAAATTTTATATCTTTCTTTAATAAATCATATAATGGTTTTAATAATTTTGGAGCATTTTCAATAAATCGATGATAATAATTTACTTTTCCCAAAAATCTTTGAACAGTTTTAACATTACTCGGAATTGGAAAATTTTTAATAGATATTAAATTATCATTTATAGGTGATACTTTGTTATAGCTTAATAGGTGTCCTAAAAATTTAATCTCTTTCAATGCAAAGTGACATTTTGATAACTTTAGTTTAACATTTTCGGACATTAATGCTTTAAGCACTAAGTCGATATGTCTTAAATGACATTCATAGGAAGTTGAGAAGATGATAATATCGTCTATGAAATTATCACTGAATTTTATTAGATTATGTTTTTTTAATATTCGGTGAATAATCCTTTGAAAGATTCCAGGAGCATTCCTGAATCCAAAAGGCATCACGAGCCACTCAAAGTGACCATTTTGTGTGACAAAAGCTGTTTTGCAAATGTCCTTGGTTTCTACTTTAATATGATAGAAACCGTTACTGATATCTAGATTAGTAAAGTACATGGCTTTACTAATTTTATCGATTATATCGTCAATCCGTGGAAACGGAGAGTTATCAGCAATCGTTATTTGATTTAATTTTCTTAAATCAATACATAATCTTTCTTTCTCTCCTTCGTCTTTTTTGTTAACTAAAGTTATAGGTGCCGAATATGGTGACACCGATTTTTGTATTAATTTATATTTTAAAAGTTTTTCTAATTGAGATTCAATTTTCAATTGATCATTTTGAGAACACCTATAAGGTCTTAAGTTGATTGGAATTTTACTTGTTAATTCTATTTTACAAGTTTCTATATTAATCGATCCAATATCATATTTATGTTTTGAGAATATATCAGAATACTTTGATAATAAATTATTTAGTTTATCTTTTTCTGAATTAGAAAGATTTTCATTTGAATTAAAATTCAAAAGATTTATTATTATAGGATTCAATGAATTATCATTTGAATAATTTGATTCAATCTCTTCTTCAATAAGATTGTTATTAACGATTAACTTTTGAATGATTTTAAAATTATCATAAATATTTAATTTGAAATCTTTTATTAGATTTAAACCAATTATGAAATCAAAATTGCAATTTTTTATAACTTCAAGAAATACATTTTTTGTAATTATCCCTATTGTTATATTGACATTTACTAGACCTAAACTATGACTTATGTTATTAGCAGTCATAAACTTTGAATTATTATTTTCAATTATACATAAATTTAATCTTTTTTGAATTGTTTCAGTAATACAAGAAACATTAGCGCCAGTGTCTATAACTGATGTTACAAACATATTTTCTATAATTGAATTAATTTTAATAAGAGGGATTACTTTAGGTCTAGATGTTAGTTTAAATCATCTAATTTTGTTTGAAGTTTTTCGTTTACATTTATTTGTTTAACGAAATTGTTTTTATTATTATTTGAATAATTTTGAGGAAAGTTTTGCTTAGTTTTAAGTCTGCAATCTCTCATCCAATGAAATCTATTTTTATGCCCTAATTTTTCACATATTGCACAAGGATTTGGTGGCTTATTCTTATTTTTCTGATATGAAGTTTCTTTATCTTTAATAAATTTATTTTTATTTTGTTGTGTGAAAGAGAATGGAGTCTGTTTAGAAGACTCTTCGGCTTTTACAGCAATTTTATAAAAATCAGTGAATGTATAAGGTACTATTGTTATAAATCTATCTTTAAGTTTTAATGGAAGTGCATGAATCATTAATAGAACTATATTTCTTTCAGACAAACCGGCTTTTAAACCCAATCTACGTTTATTTTCGAAATAATCTTTTATTCCTGTTTTAACATCATAATTTAATTGAATAAATTCAATTATCGGTTCAATTGTTGATATACCAAACCGAGAAAGCATACTTTGCTTTAACTCATTATAAGTTAAATTTGCATTTTCTACATACCATACTATAGCGTCGTCTTCAAGATATTGAAATAGATGCATTTTCTTTAACTTTTCGTTCCATGATTGATATTTTGCCATCATTTCGAAGATGTCAAACCATGTGTCAATAGGTATTGTCTCCAATTCCTTTGAAGTTTTGTAGTTTTGGTTTTATAATAGTTGATTCTTCGTCAGAATTTAAACTTTGATGATGTGAATCCTCAGTTTCTGCGAATTGAACTGGAGATGTATTTTTCGGCCTTCCTCTCTTTGCTTTATTAGCAACCTTAACCGTATTAGTAGTTGAATTCTTTTTTCTTTGAAATCGAGTAATTGGAATAGTTGGTGATTCTGTCGATGTTGATCAGATTGAGATTCCATGGTAGTTTCCAAGATTAGGATTAAATATCTGACCGACTTGTAAAGGTTGTCGTAGTTTAATATTTTATTTATTATTTTAATAATTCATTTGTTTTATTAATATTAAGATTTGCAGTCGATTTAATTTAAAATTTACATTTAATAAATAGTTAACTAATTATATCATTTAATATTTTCTCATAAATATATTTAATATTCAATTTTCAATAGTTAGATATATTAACTTGAATACATTATGAATTAGATAGAGAATAGAAATCAATGCTTCCTCTTTACATTTAATCAGTCTTTATATAATAATTATTTTTTTACAATAATTCTTCTGTTTAATTCTATTTATTAGTTATGAGTAATAAATAGTAATAAAATGAATTATTTTAAATTATATTTTTACAAAATAGCAATAAAGCCATTAAACATAATAAATCCTATTATAAGTTTTATTTTACATAAATAGGCGATAAAGCCATAAATTGAATTATTTTAAATTATTATTTTATAAATGAAAACCTTGAAATATTCGTTAAGCTATTATTAAATATTTTTACATAGAGTTTCCTCTTTTAGAGTAAATTATAAAATTATATATTATAAATTTCAATAAAACATCTCATACATTTCATATATAATTTTTAATTGTTTTACATATACTTTACAAACAGTAAATATATATTTATATCCTATTATACATTTATTAAATACTTTTAAATTTAAATGAAATGGAGTTATTCAAATATTATATATTAAGATAAAAGATAAAATTTTTGAACAATAATTCAAAAACATAATTACCTCAACCTATTTATAGATTTGTCAATTTTTTAGTTTTAGAATTTTCATATTTTAGTTTTTTTGTTCCTTTTAACACTTCCGTGATATTAACAAAATAATTTAATTTAAACAATTTTTGGATAATATTATTTTTCTAACTTTCACTGTGATTTGAACATAACATTTAAAAAGATACAACCCTATAATAACACTACATAAAATTTTAACTAAAAGAAGACAATCGCATTGAAAAACATTGACATCCATTTCAGCTCTAATGAGGTAATATATTACTCCTTACATTCCTTAGTGTAATTATAATTTTTTAAATAAAAACTGATTTAAAAACAAAAATATACTGATTAGAAAATATTAATGGTTGAATACCTAAAATTAATATTAAAATGAAATAATATTTAAATTAGAAATAAATATTTTAATTAATCAGCAGAAAACAATAAAATTTGTTTAACTCAGACAATAAAAAAAATAATATCATAAATAAATATGTATCCAATATAAAAAGAATCAAAATAAATCATACATATAGCCGTCCATTAATCGTCCATTTTATAATTTTTTGTGATACTATACATCATCTATAATCTTTATCCAATTAGTTATTTCATAGAACCAACCGTGATATGGTCCACTTACTCATTTTGCCACTACTGCTAAAGTTACTAAATCGAATTAAGATCAAGTGCTTATGTCCATCATTTTTGTTCTTTGTTGTAGTGTTGTATAATTTTAAATTCTTAATTTTACTTTCTTTTATTTCTTTTACAACTTTCATTTTTCAAAATACATAAATTTTGCTTTTGTGTAACTTTTACTTAAAGTAAAATTAAATGTAGAATAATTTTTTTTCACTTTTACTTTCAATGTTAAATCAACGCAAGTATTGTTTTTCTTTCACTTTTTTAAATTTAATTTCCTTTTATTTTTATTTAAAGTAAAAGAAAAGTAAAACAAGATCGATAAGAGCATAATATATGACTGCAGATTGTTTTTTTAGTTAGGTTGTTGTCGCTTTATCCATTATTTAATTTATTAATATTATAGGTTATTAACGGCTGATGCCACATTATTTTGTTATTTGTCGATATTATTAGATATTTGTGGCATATGCTATTCTATTTCTTTATTTTATGAATTTATAGACATTTTCGACAGATGCCAATATTTCGTTATTTTTAGATATTTTTAGATATTTATAGATATTTATAGATATTTTAGATATTTTAGATATTTAGATATTTTCGACAGATACCATTATATTTCTTTATTTTTAGATATTTTTGGCAAATGCCACTCTATTTTGATATCTTTAAATATATTTGACAGATGCCATTATACTTCGTTATTTTAACATAACTTTTATGAAGTAAGTATTATATTATTTCTTAAAAAATCATATATCGGATGATCAATTTGAAAATTTTGGAATGAGTTAACTTTTCAGTTACTTATATATTATTCATTTATCAATTTGTTATTCGATGCCATAAACTTTATAGAAATCAATATATTTTACTGCTATAAGTAATTGTAGATTTTATTATAAGGTATTATAAGAATTATTTTCATTTAAAATTTAAATTTTTTAACGATCATTGAATTGTTGATAAAATGATAAATTGATGTTAATTTTGGAAATAAATTACTGTTTTCAAAATAATGTTGAATTTGAATTTGAGTTTTCTGAATAAAATAAGAATTTCCTTAGAATTATATATATATAATTAATATAAATTTATGTTTAAAATTAATAATTATTTTATAAATTTTATATTTTCAAATTTTAATATATTTATTCTGCTTTAGATTTAAAAAATAATTTTGTGACGAATCATTATCTTCAAAATAATGTTAAATTTGAATTAGTGTTGTTTCCATATGACTTTTTTTATTTCAATTCCATTTCAATTTCAATATAAAAAATGTAAATAATATTGTACAATTTTTAACCAATTTAAGTTTAGTATTTGTCAATTTAAACTAATTTTTTGCTTTTTTTGTACATTATTTTACCATTTTTGGCTCAACTTTAGCACATTTTTTCCATAAAAGAATACTATTTATATAAAAATAGACTCATTTCCCTTTATTAATATATAAAAAATCCCCTAACAAAGAAAAAGACCGAATGGCAGTAGTGGTATAGCCAGACAGTAGTGGTATGGCCAGACAGTAGTGGCATGGACAGACAGTAGTGGCAAGGCCAGACAGTAGTGGCATGACCAGACAGTTGTGGCATGGCCAGACAGTAGTGGCATGGACAGACAGTAGTGGCATGGCCAGACAGTAGTGGCATGGCCAGACAGTAGTGGCATGGACAGACAGTAGTGGCAAGGCCAGACAGTAGTGGCATGGCCAGACAGTAGTGGCATGGCCAGACAGTAGTGGCAAGGCCAGACAGTAGTGGCATGGCCAGACAGTAGTGGCATGGCCAGACAGTTGTGGCATGGCCAGACAGTAGTGGCATGGACAGACAGTAGTGGCATGGCCAGACAGTCGTGGCATGGCCAGACAGTTGTGGCATGGCCAGACAGTAGTGGCATGGCCAGACAGTTGTGGCATGGCCAGACAGTAGTGGCATGGCCAGACAGTTGTGGCATTGCCAGAAAGTAGTGGCATGGACAGACAGTAGTGGCATGGCCAGACAGTAGTGGCATGGACAGACAGTAGTGGCATGGCCAAACAGTAGAGGCATGGCCAGACAGTAGTGGCATAGCCAGTCGGTAAAATCCCTTTATTAACATAGAGAATCGGCAAAATCCCTTTATTAATATAGAGAAAATATCCCTTAATAAAATAAGAAATTTTAAAGTACGTGCTGCTTAGTATGGTCGGGCTAGTATGTTTACAGACAGACGGACGGAGAAAATCCCAAATCCATATATCTGTCAAGTCAGATAAAAAAATGCTCGAGCTTTGCTACCGCCAAACATTTAATTAATATTTTAAAAGATTAGTAAAAGTTATTAAAAAATATTACTTTACAGTTTTCTTTCAAGTTACTCCGTTTTTCAAACAAAATATAACATCGGCCAAACATATTCTTATGTTTATTAAAAACAAATCTATTTAGTATGAAATACATTCAATAACTTTTAAAAATTACATGAGTCAATTTAATTGTAATTAAGTTAGTAAAATATTTAAATAAAATAAAGTTGAGCTATATTAAGATTAACTTGAATCCTATTTAATTGTTTAAAATCAAAATAGAAGCTTTATTTAAAATAAAAATCCAAATACAATTAAAATTTAAATTTTGACCAAAATCAAAATCAAAATATTATTTAAATGATTATTATTTTAAAAATCAAAATCAAATTATAATAAAAATAAGAAATGTAAAAGCGAAACAACAATAATTGATACCAAGCGATAAAAAAGAGTGCGACCAAAGACTATCTTAAATAAAACTTAAAAGTCAGAACAATTATTGCCGTATCAATCTAGATTACTTAAAAATATTAAACATAGACTTAGTTTAATTTTTGATTGAAAAATAAATTCATTATAAAAATTTATTATGCTTTATAAAATAACATTAATAAATTTTATTAACATTTAATTTTCAAAATATGTTTGTATTTATACACTTTAATTTATTGTTTAAAAATATTTAATGTTATAATATCTAAACTGTAATTAAATAAAATAATCCAACATTTTATCATGATTAATTTTGTTTAAATTCTATTTGGAAATGACTAGGGATAAAATTTTTGTTCAGAAAAATCAGGACAGGTCTATCATTTTATTTTGCATTTCAATGAAAGTATAAACCTTTTGGTTATATTCAAAAGATAATCAATTATGAAGGAACATTCCCTAATCGTAACAGCCTTTAATCGTACATTTTTGGTATATTAATTTCTGTTTAAAGGATTATGTTAAAGCCGAATAATACTAAAGTAAAAATCTATGATAACTTTAATACTTCAGCAAACATCGAAAAAAATAAATCAAAAGGTATTATTGGATAAAATTTTTTATTGTCATTGAGGCACGCTCTTCAGCCTTATTACGAATAACTTATACATTATTCACTGTCTTAAACTATTTTTTGTTATTTTAAACTTTACTTTTTTAAAACTATTAATGTAATAGCTTTTTTAAATAAAATCTAATGTATAACTATTCAGTGTAACTATTCCTTCACTATAAACGTGTCGTATGTATTCACTGAATCGAAGGTGAATTTCTTTTATTTTAGTTTCTTTAAACAAGAGGTGCACTCAGATCTGGATACAAAAGACGTTCGCCTACTATTCCTTTGTCCGGTAACTGCACGAGTTTACCGAAAATCAATTATTATTTGTTTTCAATTATTAATCGTTAACCATACAAGTCAACGGTTACTCAGTTGGTTTACGGGTTCTCATTAGTCATCCTTCTAATTTAATCAGTGAAATTAGTCTACACTAACAAATCTAACAAAAAACTATAAAATTATCATCACTGTATGCTTATAATGCATACCAATAATAATGATAGGCTAGATATAAAGAAATTATATTTCCAAAATTTAAAATTTATTAAAACAATGAATTTCGTCAAAGAGACTCCTATCTTCACAAAAAACTCCTATTATCAAAAACCCATTAATTAATATAAAGTGGAAAATCGCTTAATTAATATAAAGACTGGGTACATACGGCAGACATTCGGACATGGTCAACTCCATAATCTCCTCTTTTTAAATTTTCTGAAACCAAATGTAAAATCAAATAAAAAATAGAAATGTTTTGAAAACTAAAATCATTATTAATCAATTCTTTAATTTAAAAAAATTAAATATTAAAAATAAATCATTTTAAATTACAAAAATTTGAAACAGCACTGCAAGAGGCTAATAATTCGAACGTTTTTACAAAAATATTAAATTAATAAAATCGTTTTATAATTTTGTTTTATAATTTTTTTTGTGAACAGTTTTCTATATTAATGTAACTTTTAAAGAAACTGACATTTGGATTAATCATCATTGCAAAGATATATGAATTCGAAGGTCATGTTAGGCAGAAAAGTCAAATTCAATATCTCCTTTCGACTAATTGCGATAAAGATTATTTGTATAAACCTCTTGAAAATTAATTAATTTTTAAAAGGTCTTGATTACTTTACTTATATTAATATACAAATTATTTATTGTTAACAAATTTAAAAATAATCAAATTACTCTAAATGATTTAAAGAATAATTAGTTGTCCTATCGAATATTATTTTTAAATCAAATAACTTTATTTTATTAGAGATCAAAGAATATTGTAAATCTATTGTATAAATTTATTACTTTTTTAAGTATTACTTTAAATTTTATATGTTAAAGTAAACGATAATTAAAAATAAATATCTAAATTAAATAATCTTATTTAATACATTGAATTTAACTGTATTTTTTTGATAAATCAAAAATAAAATCCATATCAGTTTGAATTTTTAATGGTAAGATCTATTTTAAAATATTTTAATTTGGATAAATTTTTAAAAAATATTAACTTTTTAGGTTTTTAAATTTTATTTTATAAAGTCAATAAAATTCTAAAATTAAGTAATGATTTAAATTTTTTTAAATAAAATTTTTTAAATAATTGTTACGGACTAAACGCGGTTTTGGACTTTATATATATATGTTACTGATAAAAGTTGAAATGTATTAAAACCTCTGTATTATTAATAAGTTTATTATATTCACGCTATACTTACCTGTACTATACTAACGTGTCGGTCGTGTATGTTAGAGAGTAATAACGCGTGTAAGCGATCAGTTGATCGTAATATATATTATGTTTAATAAAATGATTTAAGAACGAACTGAATTTGTTAATTAAATAAAGAATAGATATAAATTAATAAAGTATAGTTTATTGATAATATTTGGATATAATGTTATGTTATTAATAAATAGTAATATTGATTCGTTATCTGTCTTTGGTATTGGAGATATAGCTCTGTATAGGAGAGATTATACGTCGAATATCGATAGTTAGTCTGAATCGGTGTTTGGCGTGTAACACTGGTGGAGGTGTTAAAAAAGATCCTTACCTCTCATTTCGATATTATTAAAAAAATTATTATTGAATTTATTTTGATAATAAAAACGAATTTATGAGTGAATGTAACACAAGTGGAAGCGCTTAAGATCTCAATATCTTTCAAAGCCATTATAGTCATTTTAAATATCAATCAAGGGATGGCTGACGATATTAGCGATAGATTGGATTCAATGAAAGTTGCAATAAATGAAATTAAACAATTAATCGATGAATGCATGGATGCAAACAAGCAATTGGCTGAAAGTAATAAAGAATATTCGAAAAATATGGCAACTTTACAACAACAGATGAAATGGTTGACGGAATTTGTGAAAAGCGGACAAAATGTGAAAAATATTAATACAACGAATACAACATCGCAATCATCGCGTAGTACTGAAGTGATTCGAAACACAAATGAGACGGAAATACAAAGCGATGGACAAACAAATACAACAAATGTTAACGTTTTCATTAAATCATTTATATCAACCAAAAAATCATTACAACAATAATAATCGCGGGTTTAGTAACAACAGAGGAAACAACTTTCGTGGCAATAGATTTAATGGCAGTAAACGTTCATTCAGAGGAAGTCAACCAAACAGTAGAGGATGTTATAAGTGTGGTAATGCACAGCATTTTATAAGACAATGTCCACATTATAAATTATCAGACATTTCACATTACAAAACATTTAACATATTTGGGTGTAATATTGATTTTAATTAGGAGCGTATTTACATATTTATTAATTTGGTTTTAAATTTAGCAAATGAGGGAATAGTATGGAAGAAATAACTGCAGTATTTTCAAACATACGATAAATGAAATTAAGCTAAACAAACAGATTTTAGAGTTTAATAGTTTTTGTTAAATTAGGATTATTTAGATAATAATAAATTTAGTAAATTTTTAAAATACAGTAAATTGAGATAAAATGTGTTAGAAGTTTAGGCCTACTTTGATAGAATTAAAATCAATTTAACTGTATATAACAATTTTTAGAAAGTATGTGATAATTCGGCGCTTACTGTATCGAGAATTTAGTGTATTAGTGAAGCAAAACTAGTGCCACTATTTTCATTAATAGTGAGTTGCAGCGTAGTTTGTGCATAATTATAAGGCATTACCTTAACCGAAATGGTTATAATGCAGGAATTTGTGTGAATAGGGATACGAGTGAAGCGAGAAGTTTACACATAGAACTTAACATGTTTTTAGAGTTTAAGGTACACTGTATCGGGGCTTACATTAAACGTGTATTGCGAGCAGTGACGCGTTAAACAATCGAATTATTGATGTAAATTATTAATAGATTTTATAAGTTTAAGATTATATGAGTTAATTGTA
>JAQGAW010003517.1:0-12382 GCA_034698025.1 Phthiracarus crinitus | reverse complement strand
AAAAACACTTCAGATTTGACCGACAAGTTTTTAGATTTTGATCATTTCGGGCTTTTTCGGGGAATTCGGGCAAATCGTGCGAAAAGTGCAAATTCGGGGAATTCGGGCAAAATAAATGGTGTTTAATTTACTTAATTTATCATATAATCGCTATTTATAAGTGTCCCGGAAGATAATATAAACTATTGCGATTCGGGCGATCCCGAATTTTGTTGTCCTTAATTATTGATAAAAATTTTAAGGGGCAATAACTTTATGACCAACAGATAGAAAACTTTTTTTAAAAAAAATTTTCAATATTTTTCCTGAGAAAGTCTAATCCACTTCGCATCGCAAAACTAAACGAAATTGAACTATAATTTTTTTAAATTATACCAAAAATTAAAGAGCCACACATCGCTGTTGCTTGACAATTTTTTTCCTAAAATTTAAAGGTTTACATTTTCAACTTTTTGGTTACCATTTTACCCTGATTAGACACCCTCTGGAAGATCCTAAAGAAATTCTTTCAAATTGACATTTAAATAATAAAAAACTTTTCAACAATTATAAATTCAAAAGTTTTTCCGGTAACTTTGATTTGATCCTTTGCTGTAATTCTATTTGTTATATAAAACATTATAGTAAATTCCTTTTTTGGTTTTTTTGTTGATACTTATTTGAAAATTAAAAATAAACATAACAAATAAGAAACCTTATTAGAACCCACAGGAAAATAATGCAGAAAATTTTTAATTCGTTAAATAGGATTATTTTATTGATTATTGTTTAAAAATTTACAATTAAATTAACTGTTTTTAATTAATTTTTTTCAATTTTATAGTAAAGCTTAATAGGATAAGTAAACGTAATGTTGAGAAAGTTAATTAAACCACAGTAAATTTTGCTGAACCAAATACTAGATATCTTCCAGAGTTAGCAATGATATAACCAATCAATATTGGTTTAGTCTATATGAGTAAAACAGCATTCATGTAAGCAATTATAAATGATTAATAATTTACTAAATTTCTTACTCCTGCTAAATCTATTGGTATATTCAACTGTCTAGTTAACAAGTATTTTCGACCTTTTCTTATAGGACATGGCGGCGATATGCTATTACATGCCACAGGATCGATATTTGGAACATTTGCTAATTGTTGATTCAGTAACCCTTGAACTTTATATTCGGCTGTATTCGAATTTTCGTCTTTTCATTATAAGAAAATATTTTATAAATTTTATTTTAAAAATTTTTTAGTAGTCGACTCATTATATGTGCGTTAATTACTTGCAACAAATGATATCTCTGCGATCACACTAGAGTTGCTTTGTACCACACACTCACGTCGATTGCAACCCGAAATTTTTATCGATTTTATTTCTCCATTACCTGTGTGTGAAATATCAAAATTTGGTTGATTTGTTAATAAGTGGACAAAAATTTATTGTCATTATTATTATTATTTTTAATTGCGCACCGAAATCAAAATAAGTGATTTCTCCAGGTCTGCTATTGTTTCCAACAATACTTGTAAATAATGTTACTGAAAAAACTATAATAAATGAATGGAACATTTTAAACTAAGCTTTTATTAAAGTTTCACTAAAGTTTGTGTTTAATCTTCACTTTAAGTTGAAAAATTCTTAATTCCTCAAATGAAAAATTTTCTATTTATATATTGGTTAATATTGCTACATAATCGCAAGTTGTTGACAATTTTCTTATGATAACAAAACGATTAATGATATGATTAACATATTTTCAATTCGCAGACTTTGACGTTGAGTTTGAGTTTTTTAGATCATGACTCCCGGAGACAATAAGTCAAATTTCATAATAAGTAGATGTTTTCATATATATTATATGACACGATAGTTTAATGATTTTTATTTTGCGCAATGTTTCGACTAGACTATTATAGTCAACATGAGGTAACTCATTCTAATTTAATTTAATTATTTATAAAAATCCAGGACAAATTTAAATGTGCTGCAAAAAGGAATTTATTAATAATTCACGCTAAACTATATTATTATTTTATGTTATTCATCTTTAAATATAAGATTTTAAGAATTCGTTTAAAACCCAAATTTAAAACCGAGTTAAATTACAAACAAAATGACACATTCGCAGGAATTTGTCTTTCAAATGTGTTAATTCATTTTCATTGAACAAATATACTAGATTTATACCTGTTTTGTGTAAGATATCAAATTCCTTAAATAATACTGCAGAAAAAAAGACTTACAGATAAACAGTCGGATAGAAAGACATGGTCATATCCATAAGCAGGACGTTTATAAAGAAAGTCAGCTAAAAACAAATGAAAATTAAAACAATTAATTTGATAGAATCTTAATAAATTAACTGTATCGCAAAATTACAGTTCGGACCAAATTTCAAAAGCCTAAACCGCGCTCCCTTCGGAAAACTCAACGAATTTAAAAGATAATTTTTTGAAAGTTTGGCCTAAATTTAAAGGGGTCTCCAAAGTTTTGGAACTCATCAGCTTTGATGGACAATTTTTTTACATTTGACTAAAAATTTTTTCCAAATTTTCTCGTCCCAAAATTTTTCCAAATTTGGGTAGGGGGACAATTTTTCTAAATTTCTAAGAGGGTCTACCCTGGGCACCCCCTTATGTAACTATGGTTTGTACGATATAACCTGCATAAAAAGATATTTGCATGGTATAAAAAGATTAATTTATGAACTATTTATGAAATGAATTGATATAGAAAAATCCCAAAAAACGGGTAAATGTGTCAATTTTTGTATGCAAAGAATACAAATTTTACTAAAAATTTAAATAATATGGTCCAAATAAATACAATTATTGTTCGTTTAAACGGGTATAAAACACTAGTTTATTACTAAAATTCTGATAAATGATAATTTGGTCAAAGAACCGCAGTTCAATATTCCTTATCTTATAAATGCACTAAATGATGACAAGAAAAAAAAATTTTGTTAGATTACCTAGAAATTAATATTTTATCTTAATCTTTTGGCGAAATGATATTAAAAATTTTTAAGGTTAACGTTTTAGTTGAATTAATAGATAAATTCTAGTTACACTAGTATATAATGTCGCTTTGTTCACATTAGACTAGTAAACGGGCCCCCGAAAATATTCCGCGGGCCGGGTTCGGGCCTTATAATAAAAAATTTGGGCCGGGTCGGGGTTTGAAGTTTCTCTAATTTATATGTAATAATGACTTTTTATATATTTTAGAAATAAAAAAAATTAAAATGTAAAGTTTTCGTTTAGTTATTGTTAAATTAATATAAATAGATGACTAAAACTCAAACAAAACCTGTTAAAGTGAATAATCAATCGTTTTAAGTTTATATTGAGAAGATTTTTAAATAAAACGATTTTGTACGTAATAAATTGAATCGGGCCGGGCTTTTGACTTTATGAAATAATCGAGCTCGGGCTGAGCCCAACTTTAAGCTTTCGGGCTTCTATCATGCTCGTGCCTGAAAATTTTAAACGATTTACTACTCTAGTTCACATCGATTGCAAAAACAAATAATTTTATTTAATAAATAATATCATCATATTTCTTTTAATCTTTCTATAAAATCTATTAAAACGTTTTATAATGATTAATATAACTATTATAAATTTTTAGCTCACCTTTTAAAGGAGCTATTGACTTGAAATGTCTGTCTTTCTGTCTTTGAGCCCTTAATATTTAATTAGCGATTTTAGTTTATATAATAATTAAGTTATTTATTGTAAAAATACTTATTGTTGACCATTCTTTCTGATGGTCAAAAAATTGTCGATAACTCGAAATATTTAATTAAAAATCGACACTATATTTGTGAAAATCTTTTACTTTTGTTAAATTTTATTACATTATAAATATTAAAACAACTTTCCGCTGTTAAACCACAATACAGGAAGTTTTAACTTTAATACTTTAGGCACGAATTATGTTTAATTGTTTATTTCAGAATTAATTGAACTCAAATTTGGCCGAACATTGAACTTGGTTTGTAAATTTATTAATTTTAAATTTATTTTTACTTTGAACTGATATTTTGAAATTCGTATGAATTAAATTTTGATGGCTTTCACATTTGCATATAAATATCATCTAAATATGAATAATTCAAACAGTGTTGATTTAAACAGTTAAAAATTGTTACTCAGATCAATATAAATATACAATTAAACAGTTAATTGAAATATAATCGAAAAATATTAGTCCGAATTTGAGTGGAAAATGAAGTCAATATTTATTATAATTATATCGGGTTTTACTCGTAAGCCGAATGCTTGTATCGATAATAATATATGAATATATAAATTGAATATACATATATATAATTTTCTAATTTATTGATATAGTATGTGCATCTCGTAATCCATTTTCCGACAGAACAGACAATAACTTTCTACAAGACTGTGTTCGGGCTCATAATAGTTACCGAGCAAGACATGGCAGTCCACCTCTACGTCTTGATAATAGGGTAATGAAAATGCAAATATAATTAAATTATTATTAGAATAATTCTAATAATAATGCTAATAATTATTAAATGTTAGGCAATTGCTTACGCAAAAAATCGATGCAATACAGTGTCGAGATATGAGGCACTAAGCAATGGTCACAGAGGTTTACAGGGTTATGGAGAGAATCTCTCGTGGGCTGCAGACTCTAGGAATAATTTGAAAACATGTAGCGCTGCTGTCAAAGCATGGTAACCATTAAACATATCAATGATTAATCAAAATCAATACATTTCAATACTAATTAATTATTAGGTACGATGAGATTAGACTGTATCGATTCAATAATCCTGGTTTTAGCTCAGTAACCGGTCATTTCTCTGCAGTTGTGTGGAAATCGACGAGAGGTGTTGGATGTGCCAGATGTGCGGGCAGAGGCTCGAGATGGTTCGAGACTTATGTTGTTTGCAATTACAGCCCACCTGGAAATATGATGAGCGCTTTCAACCACAACGTTTTACCGCCGCGAAGATAATTATATATAAAACTGTTTATATATAAATACACATATTTTCAATAAAATCGAATATTAAGCTTATATTATATTTTTTATTCTTCAGTGCATAACTGTTTCTACAAAATAGTGATTATTATGCAATTCTATCGAAGCCTTTCCCAAACAGTTTACTGTTTTTTCGAAAAATATTTGGCAAATAATTCTGGAATTAAAATCTTATATTTTTTCCTCTTACTTATTTTGGAACACATTTTAAAGGTTTTTATTCGAAATTTCGATTTCTCTGTCAGACAACGAGTTAAAATATTTTAAAATAATTAGTAAACATAAATTATTTATTGCCTTATTTTTGTGTAATACTTACTGTAAATGATTAGCGACAGAGAAAGTAATATAAAAATTTCACATGAATATAGAAATATAAATTCACGAATTAAATTATTTATCTATTATTTATTATATTTCCGGTAATTTTATCAAATACAAATTATGAATTTTTTTCGTTTAATATCGAAATAAAAAGCGGATTCATTGTCTGCGCCCACACTCTATACCCATCTTTATTTGGATGCAATTTATCGGAATGATATAAACTTTCGTTAATTTTGCTATCGGTTGTGGAATAATTTGGTCCCAAATCCATAAAATATATCGATCTCTTATCTTCCAACAAAGCAATGATTCCGTTTATATTTTTAATACGTTGCGAATACTCGTCGTGATCAGCTCTGGGTAATATACCCATCAATAATATGGTTGCATTCGTGCATTGATTCTGTAACTGTTCCACAACTGTTGTAATGCCCAATGAAATTTCTGTGTCATTGGAATTTCCTAAAATATAATAAATGCAACCAAATAAGTCAAGGAATTGGTTAAGTTAACCTGAAAAAGCACTAATAATTAATATTTGTTGCATTACCAGGTATGTTATTGGTTCCGATCATTACAACAATTAATTTTGGGTGTAATCCCTGAAATTCTCCGTTGAGTACCCGCCAAATAACATTTTCAGTTCGCTCTCCGCTAATGCCATACTTAACCGCGTGAACGCCATTCTCAACAGATGTTCCGTAGTATTCGTGGAAAATTTCGCCATCAAAAAGATTGGTTATCGAATCACCAATAAACACAACTTGTATGACTTGAGCGTATTGTTTAGTTTGATTTACAAAACTTTGGTGTTCGAGTTGTGCCCGCTTTGAAGTGCTTTCTTCGGGTTCCCATGGTTTAACTGCCGAACACACAAAGTTATTATATTCGACTAAAATGTATACAAATAAAATTAGTAAATTCATTTCAAATTCTCTTTATTTTTGGTATTATTATTTTTCATGAAATATTATAAATTTGCCTGAAACTTCTATAATAATCTGAATAAATATTGGATTATAGTACAAAAGTAGAGTGCAGTTGATTTCTATTAACTCGTAAGTAAGTTATCGGAAAAAACACGATAATAAACGTAGTTTACGGATAATTGGAGTTTAATGACGTAAATTTACGTGATTTTGTACACATTTTTACGCAGACATGTTGTCAATTCTTTTCAGATAAGAATTATTTTCTAGGCTAAAATATTATAAAAAGTTAGATAGAAATTTATTGAGACTAAATTAAAAAATTATTAAGATTTCAAAAATTAAATTCTAGCCAAAATTGTTACCAGAGCTAATATTTATTCAAATAAAATAGAATTTTTAATTCTAATGTTTGAAAATGAATAATACAAAATAAATGTATTTTACATATCAAATTTTGGATGAAAAATTCCACGTAAACAAATTTTAAAGTTTTCTAAACCTTAACGTAAATACATGTATATCTTTTATTGTTTATCTCGCATGTGTTAAGTCTGATTGAAGCGACTTAAAACCTAACCGTTAATAATTTTACTAACTTTACTTTTAACAGATTAAAAAATTTTTTGAAGCGAATTACCTCCCATTTAAACTTCATTAAAATATTAAATACGGGTTAAACAAAATTTATGTAAGAATTAAATGTTACATAATAGAAAATCATTAGTGAAAAGTAATTATATTTTAGTTCTTCGCTCAAATTGTTTTAACTATTTCGCATAATATTTGGCTTCACGAGTACTAATATTCGCTATTATAATACTAGTGATGTGATGTTTGTGTCTTAACAATTTGTGTGATGTTGAATCGACGAATGCTAAAATTCAAATGATTCAAAATTCTCAAAACACTCACTGAAGTACTATTTACAACAATATATTATTAATCTAAAAATTTTTGTTGAAGTAATATATAGTAAAAGTACGGTCTGTTTACAAAATTAAAATTAAATATAGTTAACCAACAATAATAACATTAATATATATTGCAAAAATATTTAATACTATTTAGACTAAAATGTTGATTATACTTTTGAATTAACTCTACAGTAATACAAATGGGTTCATTATTAATGTTAATTCTCTTTCTTGTTTTAACTTAAAACTTAAACTTATATTTCAAAATTCTGCATTTCTTTCAAATTTAATGAAGAAATCGTATATAAAAAGCTAAATGAGTTAACCTGGACTTTAGTCAGACAAGTAAAACGCTCACAAAGTTAACAACTTTTGTAGCGGTTGTAACAATTAAATTGTAATCATCCGTACAATAGCATAGTGCCTAACCTGGCATCTCATGAGGAAAACTATAATTAAAACTTAAAAAGCCAAACAAAAACTTATATTTACAGTTTTTCTCATGAGATGCCAGGTTTGGCTCAATAGCAGCTATGAGTTGAACGCTACAAAAGTTCATATCTTTGTGAACGTTTATTTGTATAAAATATTGCGAAAATTACTTGTAAATCTAAAAATCATTTGAATGCTAAGCAATAAAATATTATAACATTTTATTTTTAATAACTTCCAATGCTTACAAGAATGTTAATAATCAATAAATTTTTATAGATAGTGTTATATTTATTAAATGCGGCAAAATTTTATTTTTAAATATTGCATCATATTATGCCTTATATTTAATAGTAAAAATAATAACAATTTAAACTATAATATAAGAACTGTTAGTCTTGAATAGCGACCGCAACTTTAAAGCAAACTAGAATTCTGTCCATTTCATCCACAAGTCTTATGATAAGATCAGCCGAAACCTATTCAAAAAAATATACATTACATTTAAGTTTATATGGGATTTATTTGGATTGGTTTATAATGGTTTGAGTTTTTATATTTTTTTTATTGATTTGTAGTTATTTAATATTATAAGGCTGATTATAAGGCTATTAAAAAATTGCAAAATTTTTAACTTTATAATTTATATTTTTCTATCATTGTTTGAGTTTATAAAATGAATTAATTATAGATCATTATTCTGAAATCACATAAAAAAAATTTAAAGCCTTGAACGCAATAATGTATCAGTTTTGACGAAACATACATTTTTAAACTCATCATTAATCAGATTATGATTAAAATGTTTTATATAAGTTTTGTTATCACTTACTAATAATACTATATGTTAATCGATTTTAAATGTAAATTTTATCATATTTTTTAACTTTGATTATAATCTTATAATATATCAATTATATATTCGATTTGTACCCTATTTCTCCCAAAGTGTGGTTTCGCGCAAAACACTCATCGATTAAAATCTTTTCAATTAATTTTTAAAGTGTTTACATACATTTGGATGAGTCTCGGGTATATGTGACAAGTAATTCAGAGTATACTCCGATCCAGCTTTCAATGGACAAATTAGACCTGATTTGCATCCATCAGAATAAAGGTCTTTTACTGGCATTTCCTGTCCGGCAGCCATAACGCTCACCCGAACTGTAACGTTCGAACTGCCATAATCTATTTAAATTCAACCATTTATTTTACTTTTCCATGTTTTTTAGTACTTAATTCAATCTATTATTTAACACAATTCATTTAAAATCGAACACTTGCCTGCTTTGAACAAAGCTTCGAAAGTAAAATCTTTTCCCTTATGGAGAATAAATGCGGTTCCGTTTGATAGGTTTGATGTGACTTTTGTCACTTCATTATGAGCTTTTTAGTGAGAAAACAACAAAAACTTTATTTAAACACTTTGCTCACAGATTTATAAAAGTTCATAATTGAATCATAATTAAATCATAACGAAATCTTACCACAATCTTGAAACACAATTGATTCGGACGAAGCGAAACCAACGAAGCAAACGATCGCTAATATTACGATGTGACACATTATTGCTTATTAATTACTTCTTAATTAGAGTGACAGGAGTACGACAACAAATTTTATTTATTGTCAAACATCGATGAATCCTCTTTTTATAGGAAACTGTTATCAATTCGATGATGAATTCGATCTCACTTGACATTTTACAAGTGTAAACAGCGCTTTCAAACGATTGCAGCTATTTTTAAGATTAACAAACTTCTTAAAATTCGTTTATCACACTAAAGTGTTTTTGTCGCATTTTATCGCATACTTATTCTCAAGTAATGTATAGACAAGAATAGAATCCGTATTTCACGTGTTAATTCCAAATACTTTTTTACATGATTGCGTTACGAAAAATAGCATTAAAATAGCCTAAAACTCTTTAGCTTTGAGAATACTCATAGAGCTCATCCTTATTTTACCTTTCAATGTCACTGTCCATTGTCTAGAAGGTGTACGTGACTGTATGCGAGTAACGAAAACAATACAACATTGACATATAATATATGTGAGATAATAAATATGTTATATTCGAAGAATATTTGTAATGAAATGATTTGAAATTTCGAGATAAAATTACGTAAGCTGTTTGATAGAATTTCAGTTTTGAGATTTACAGAAATGCAAATAAAATAGTAGAACTAAGCTCAGGTCACTTAAACTAACTTTTAGTTGTATAGAAAGCTTAAATACAATCTGCCAAACATACCGATTTGTCGGAGAAAATTATGTGCTCTAAATTAAAAATACGCGTTAATTTAATACATTTAACGTTCAAACTAATGAATAAATAACTAATTAATCTGATATTATCAATTCTTTCTGCTATTATTTCTAAATTTTTCTAATATCTTCCAAACTATAAGTTATGGATAGGATTTTGTGCTCAAGACTTTTAAAAAATACAGTATCTAAATATTTTACTAAATATATTAATTTGTATGTTGTATTACTACTATTAAATTATTTGGAATTTGAGCTCGTTTTAGTTGAACTTAAGCTTATTCCCATTAAGCTTATTTGTTAATTGAAATTAATGATTCTTAAATCGTTTACATAATTGGCAATGTGTGGTAAATTGGTATAAATAAATTGTTATTGTATCAAAATTTTAAAATACATAGTTAGTTACTTTTCCTAAACCGGAAAATGATGTTTTTTCATGCACTAAATGTTGAAATTTTAAAAAACTTTTCAACGAGTTTTGCTTATCATTTTTTATCCACATTTGGAGGTTTTAATTGTTTGATACGATACGGAAGTGAATTGATCGCACGATTTTGTTATATAACATCATCTTCAATAACTGACGCACCTTTAATCTCAACAACAATTTCATCAAAATCAGGTTTAATTCTTTTTCTAAAACTACTTTCTCTATGCAATACTGTAAACATATTAGTTAACAATAGGTATGCGAAATTATTAATTAATGATTGATTCAAATTGTAATAATTTCTATAAATAACAAGTTTATAATCATAAGTGAAACCAAATTAGTGAAATTTAAGTAAATTAATTTAACGAATCGAACGATTTTTGAATTTTGACCGATTTTTGAAATTTTAAACGATTTTTGAAATTAAGAATGATTTTTGAATATTTGCACGGTATTTAAATTTTTCTGAAATTTTGCATTAAATCATTGAAGATAAAAAATAAAATGCACAGTTTTCTAAAGAAAAATTAAAGTTTAATTTTTATTAATCTATAAAATTAATAAAATTGTCAATTTTAAGCATAAATAGTAATTTTTATTTAAATTTTAGACCATATTTATTCGAAATATATTTCATTTTAAAGAAAATTAATAATTTCTTTACTAATTATGTTTTAATTTATTGAAATTATTGCAATTATATGCTTTTTAATTTATTTCGTACGATTTTTTTATGTAATTGATAATTTTGTGAACGATTTGTAAACGATTAATGAACGATTTTGAACGTTTTTTTTCTAACGATTGGGGCATTTCTATTAGTTATAAAACATTTTATGAAAGCATTATGAAATATTTAAAACATTTTCTGTATTATGAATGGACAAAATTTGAAATAATAGCTAAATCACCCGTAATTAACTATATTTACTTAATTGTCAATAAGCAAAAATTAAGTAAGCATTGAATATTAACCTTTTGTAAAGTATAATAATTATTAGTTTTATAACAAAACAAAGTTGAGTCTCATTAACAAAATTATTTACTTTGATTTAAAAATATTATAACAAATTGTGTAAATATTCTGGAGTGAAGGTTATTAGAATGAATCTATAAATTCATCAATTAAAGTAACACTTTTTGTATGCGATCAGTTTTGGATGAAATAAATTTGTTTAATTATGTTTGAAGGATGTAAACTTTAATTTGTTAATATTATTTTAAATTTTAACTTTAAATTTAACAGTTAACCAAAAAGAAATAGAAATTAGAATTTTATTATGCAATACTGTAAACATGAAACAGATTATGAAAGCATTATAAAATATTTAATCGCTAACTGTTCGTTTTATGAAAGGAGACATCACCGGTTCATATTATGAATTTCATAATTGAAAATTATGTAATATTATCTAAATTCATAGTTAATTGAAATTATTGACTATAACTCAATTGTCAATAAGCAAAAACTAATTACGAAAAAAATATATTAATTAAAATACTTCTAACTCGTCATCTAATATAATGATTATGAAAGTATTGTGAAATATTTAATAAACGTTAGTTATTTTGAAATGAGACACAATTGGAAACATAATTGAAAATTTTGAAATATTTTACTAAATGTACGCAAAAATTAAATACTCATTGAATAATCACCTTTTATGATATAAAGTCGTATCTTAGTATTGTAAATAAAAATTAGTTTTATAACAAAACAAAGTTAAGTTTCAATAACAAAATTATTTACTTTGGTTTAAAAATATTATAACCATTTGTGCAAATATTCAGGACTGAAGGTTATTAGAATTTAACTATAAATTTATCAAATATTCTCTATTACTTCATTAAAAATTAATAATGAATTATCTATTAAGTTTAGGAACAATTATTATTTTAGTAGTTTTCACCGAATCCAATGAAATTATTAAAAATACGAATTTAAAAACTGATGTCTATTATTATATTAAAGAAAGTAACGGCAAAGTTCTTCGATGGGATGGAAATAGTTTTGAAAATGGAAAAGGATTGATATATGTTGACGATTATATCACTAATAA
>JAQGAW010003516.1:0-12386 GCA_034698025.1 Phthiracarus crinitus | reverse complement strand
AAATTCTCATGTAAAAAAGTGTATAAAATAACGTTAGTACGTTATGAAACTGAACGCGAACGTTAAATATCTGAACGCCAACCAGTTTTCAGACTGGTGTACGTTATCAATCTGAATGAGTACGCTATGAATATGAAATTGCTGTAATAAGAAAACATTTATAGCTATATATTATATTGTTGTAAACAGTTCTTTAGTAAGTGTTTTAAGATTTTTGATTCAGTTGTGTTTAGCTTTCGTTGAGTCAGCATCACACATATTCGTTAAGCAAATATGTGTACGTATATTATTGTTTTTTAAGAAATAGTTTTAATAATATTATTTTGAACAAATACTTTTTCAAATTTTATCATATTTAAATCATTATTTGGTAGATTTTTAAACCTTTTTTGATTATTATTCAACTTATAGTCCAATTTAAGTTTATTATTGATCATTTTTAGATTATTTTAAGCTTTTGTTTTTTTATAATACCATTTTAAGTCCATTATTAGACCATCATTAGCTCATTTTATGTCATTTTATACCATTTTTGGCCCATTTTTAGCTCATTTTTTGGTTATTAATTAGCCATTTTTAGAATCCCTTAATATATATAAAGACAGACAGACAGACAGACAGACAGACAGACAGACAGACAGACAGACAGACAGACAGACAAACAGACAGACAGACAGACAGACCGGAATGACCATAAGCTCTATTTTTTCTTAAAATGTGAGCTAAAAAATTGATAAACAATTGCATATCGTGCACATGTTGTATAACTTCGTAACTAAAAGAATATGCAAATACTAATAAATTATTTATTTGTTTATAACACGGTATGCTAAAACGTTTATCATAAGTATTAAACTCATTTTTGATAAGCGCTTTACTAAGAAAATAGTCTTTTAATGAAGCAAACAGTTTAAAAATAATAATTAATTTGAAAATAATTTATAAAATAAATTCATTGGTTGTTTTGATGGCTTTTAAATCGTTTCTATTGCTAATTTTATTTAGCATCAATACATTAATAGTCGCTCAACCATCTTGTCCTTTATGTTGCGATTTGAAGCTTAACGATCCACCCTGTGCTACAGGACCTTATTGTTTTATCAACAATGTTAGCAGTGGCCAAACGATCTCATATTCATGTGGCTGTACCGCCTGTACATTACCAATAAATTTTTGTACGGAACAAAATTACAAGATATATTGCGGTAAACTATTAAAATTATTTATTTTTTATAAAAATGAAAATTGAATCGTTGCTTGAAAAATAATACAATCGTTAAGCAGAAACTACTAGAGAGCAGATAATTTTATCGCAATAACATATATAAAATGATTAGAGAATGAAAATGGAAACATTTGCTACTAAATTATAAGTGAATTTTATATTAATTTATACATATTAATTTTATTGCTATTTTTAATGCTAAAAATGCTATTTTCACAGAATTTGTCTATTAAATATGAAGTGGTTTTGTTACCCCTCAACCCTTTTTAATCTATACTAGAGTAGAAAATTGTTAAAATTTTCAGGCCCGAGCACGACAGAAGCCCGAAAGTTTAAAGTTGGGCCCAGTCCGATCCCGATCATTTCTTAAAGTCAAAAGCCCGGCCCGATTAAGCCCGATTCAATCAATTATGTGCAAAATTGTTTTATTTAAAAATCCTAACAAAATGACCATGAAAACAATAAATTAACTACTTTAATAGGTTTTCGTTAAGCTATTGTTATTTGTTTATATTAATTTAACAATTTTATTACGAAAACGTTACATTTTAAATTTTTTTAGATTTCTTAAATATAAAAAAGTGGATTACTCCATATAATTCAGCGAAACTTCAAAGCCCGACCCGGCCCGAATTTTTTATCATTAGGCCCGAACCCGGTCCAGGACTTTTGTCGGGTGCCCGCGGGGCCCGTTTACTAGTCTAATCTATACCATTAAAAAATATTAATTACTACTTTTTTAGAAAAGTTTTAAATTTCATAATTCAATCTAGAAAAAACTTAATTAAGTATATTTAAAAGTTTATGAAATTTTTGCATATATAAATGCTATTTATAGCTTTAATTTTAATCAAACTCGCAATAAGCTCAAACATAATGTACAGCTCTTGAGGTTAAAAAAAATAAGCTCAGCTTAAGCTTGACATTCAAATTTAGTAATGTTGTTAAAATTATAACATTTATATTACGTTAACTGAATTTTTTACAATGAATTTTGATTTAATTTTTATATGACTACATATTTTAAAGTGAATATTACTTAGCAGTTATGAATTTTTATACATAAGCTGCAACAACACCAACAACTGTGATAACAACTGTAAGCACAACAACGCCAACAACTGTGATAACAACTGTAAGCACAACAACGCCAACAACTGTGATAACTACTGTAAGCACAACAATGCCAACAATGACTACAACAGCACAAAACACAATCACATCATCAACAATAACTCCAACAACAACTTCGTCTGATTATAGCGATGAATTGATTGAGAATTACTTGAATGAAGCATTAAGTTTTACATTCGATACACCGATTAAAAACATTTTGAATCTTATTGATAGCGTAAATAAAACACTTAACGATAATGAGAGCATTAAAAGCACGAACTCATTGAAGAATACGATTGAAATCGTTGATAGAATAGAGTATTTAATAAATGGAAGCAGAGAAGCGTTAACTGAAGAAAAAGGAAAACAATATGCGACAAATGTGGTCAATATATTCAGTAATTTAATAGATAAGGAAAACGCTTGGAATAATGCGACCGATGATGAGAAAAATCAGTTATCATCGAAAATGTTGCTTAATTTACATTATTCGTCGTTTACATACGGCGACAGTATTACTAGTGATTCAGGAAAAAATGAAACCAGTGATCAAAATGATATTTCCAATAATAATATAGCAGTTAAAACATATAAAACTTGTTTTAATCAAAGCTTAACTTTTCAAAGTGAAAAAGAGACATATAATTACGTAGAATTACCTGCTGGTATTAATTCTGATATATCCGATAATAATCATTGTAATAACACTGCTTTTGGCGCTATTTTATATAATATTGCGGATTATATGCCAGGAAATGATAGCGAATTTAGTAATCGAGACCTGTTTGAAATGAATTCAAATCTTTTATCGTTTGCTGTCCATAAGTCAAACGATATTTTTCAACTTAATAATGGAAAACGGATTAGAGTCAGGTTTAAAATTTAAACTTTTAATTAACTACTTTTTAAACATTAACTTTAATTCACATATAGTTTTGAAAATAAAAACCTTTTACATTTCGGCGATGAAAGTGTATGCGTTTATTGGGACTTTACTAACAATAAATGGTCAGATTATGGCTGCGAATTAAACCAAGAATTAACTACAAGAGACATTACAGTATGTGAATGCTCGCATTTAAGCTATTTTTCGGCAAAAGTGGACAAAAAGAATGATATAAAATATTTTTGTTAAAAGTTACTAAATCTCTATAGTTCTATATATAGTTTTAATAAAAATTAAAAGTTGAATAATTTTGATATTGAGTTCACTGATCAGATAATTCTTGAAAATGATATTTTATTGCTAATTGAATCATTTAAATAAGATGTCACCAAAAATAACATTTTAATTTGACCAATAAATAGTAGAGGTCAACATAACATAATACAGTAGATGTCAGTATAAAACAGTAATATTAAAATAACCAAATTCAGGTCAGTATAACCAAATAGAGGTCAAAATAACACAGCTGAGGTCAAAAATTATTCAATAGAGGTCACAATAACAGTAGAGGTCAATGCAACAAAATTGAGGTCATTATAACCCAAAAGAAGTCAGTATAATACAGTAGGGGTCAAAATAACCCAACAATGGTCAAAATAACCAAATAGAGGTAATAATAACACAATAGCACAAAATAGCACAATTGAGGTTAGTCTAGCACAATAGAGGTCATTATAACACTAAAGAGGTTGGTATAACACAGTAGAGGTTCGTCTAGCCAATAAATAAATTAGATTTGAAATGAGACCAAAAATAACTTTTGTTATACTATTATACTCGCTTTACTTTATTGAAAATACTGATTCATTTTTTCCAAGAGATAGATATGGTCGCGTCTGTATAACTGAATGCCTTAAAACAAATGGAAAACGATACAAATGTGATACACTTTCGCGTTACAACAGTGACTGTTCACCATATAAAGACACGACATGTTCTGGTACTCCATGCAGAAATGACCACAATTGTGAAAAACATGGTTACAAATATTACTGGTGTTACACTGATTCGCGAAATAATTGGGATTACTGTGGCGTAACAGATAATGCGAACAATGATTCCTATTATGTAACGAAAATATACAACGCTTATTGGGTTAATAATTGCGCAAAAAGTGGATATAACTACGATTGGTGTAAAACATTAAACGGGTGGGACTATTGTGACCCATCAGTAACTCGAAAAATCGATAAAATGTATTTAACAAGATATGGTGAAAGATGTGCTGGTGGTTGTGAACAGTACAACGATTATTATTATTGCAATATATCATCGAATTTAAGAGTGAGATTAGGGGTTTCGAAATGGGAATACTGTTCTCCGCTTCCATTTACTACATATCGCGGACAATCCTGTCGTTTTGACCATTCATGCGACAAATATGGTTACAAATTTTATTGGTGTTACACTGATTCCCGAAATAACTGGGATTATTGCAGTCCACAAATCGATTGCGCTTATTGGCCAACTGATACATTTGATAAGTTAATTGAATTTAACTTCACTGATGGCGAACGAATTAAAAAAGATATAGAGGTGTGCACAATCAAAGATCGAGCAAATAACCGAACATTTACATTAGAAGAACTTGTTGATAGCGAACAAATTTTTGTTGACAAGAAAGCTGTGACGAATATATTTATTCTTAACATTGATAATATTATTTACGAATTTAATTTGCATCGTATTGAAATAATCAGAACTCATTAACTCTATTGAGATTAGAAAATGTTAGAATTGAGTTGAATGGGTTCACAGACAACAATGAATACGCTAATATCCAAATAGAATGGAATGACGATAAGATTGATGGACAATCAACTACTTTCGCGTATATTTCAATACCGGTTGATGTATACATTCCACAGCGTTATTTGAAACGAGCTCTAACTGCTAGCTTTAAAACTCGATCAAAGTTTCAAATCATTTATAACAGTCAATAGCTTATTCTAAAATGTTATTTTAATAGCTATTTATTTAAATTTGTGATTAATTTTTAAAACTTATCACAATGTCAAAAGTAAAAAATAATGATTATTAATAAATTATCAATAAACGTTGAAATACAAATCGATGCGCGAACACAACAGTAAACAAAAAACACGTGTCAACACAAAACGTAAACAATAGAAAAATGTAAACACAACACAATGTTTCGTTACAATGTGTGCGTTAATTTTTGATTTTTGCGTTTTTGGTTTAATTTAAGTGTCAACAATAAGCTGCTTTACAAAAACACACTCGAATTTTTTCATCAAATCGCTATTTAAAATAATTTTATAATAGTTATAATCTTTTACTTATAAAATTAGTAAATTAGTATTAAGTGTTAGATTTACCTCATTTTTTCATAATTTTCATCGTGAGACGTTTGAAATTTTCTTTTTAAAAAATCAGTAGTATTCTCTCTGCTTATAGCCTTAAATTAATTTTTAAAAATTTATTACTTCTCATAACATCTTATATACAGTTTAAAATGGTAACATTTTAACGATTAAAGTTTTTGGTTCATTTTCATATAGAAGATAAGTTTTAACAATGTCTATCTGTCTTTATATGATTATATTAATTAAAAATATCTTTTTATCTTTAATTATTTTGGCATACATGCCAATAGTAAATTTAAATATTACCAAAAAAATATTAGTAAAAAATTAATCGATCAAATCTGATAGTTTTGTCTCTCAAAGGCACTGCAAAAGTATCTGATATGCATTGAAAATTTATCGGTTTATAAGTACAGTTCTTATATTTTAAGAACCATTCTTGCATTGAAATCTGTTCATTCTTATTGGCATCGCTAACACCTAAACCGATAGCACAACACTCTATATCGATATTTGAAATATTTTTTACTGAAGTGAGAGTTACTGGAATCCATATTGAAGATGCTATGTCTTGATAACCGGCTAAAAGTATTTTAAGTAATAATTTATTTTAACAATAATAGATTTTGAAAATAAAAGTATCTGAAATTAGTATAACACCACAAAATATATACCACTTTTTCCGAAATCAATTAGTGTTGGTTTGTAATAATAAGCCTGATTTCCATCACTAATCCGATTAAACTGATTACTTCCGAACGCATAAATCTCTCCATCTTTTGTTAGCAATAAGTTGTGCGAATAGCCACTGAATATTTTTTCAACTATCTTCGAATTTACTTTATGACAACTCTTATCGGTTAGATTGTGTCCAATGCCTAACTGTCCGAAATCATTTCTACCCCATGTGTATACATTGCCATTAAGGTCTAGAGCTATTGAATGATATGCTCCGCAAGATATGTCCTTAAGGTAAGGGGTTTTCTCGAGTACCTAATAATCATATTTAAATTACTGCAAGAATTTTCTAGATATTTTTAAAATGCTTAACATGTTAAAGAAAAGTTTATTAGATTAAACATTGTCAGCATAATAATTATAAGATTAATTTTATTAAATACACTCAAAAGAAAAATACCTGAATTGGTTCATTTATTTCTGATAGTTTTATATCCCAACACTGTTTCTCATCATTACGACCCCATGCGTATAATAAACCGTTTTCAGAAAGAGCAAAATTGTGGTGATAACCGCAACATACTTTTTTGACATAATCTCCTTGATTTAAGGCAATGTTAACATAGACTGGTTGTTCAGAATCTTTAAATGATTTATTTCCAAGCTGTCCATAATAGTTATTACCCCATGCGTATACTTTACCGCTTTGGGTCAATACTAACGTATGTGATTCACCGCAACAAATATCTTTAATCTCTTCATTTACGGGAATCTCTCGTTTAACAAAACTTTCTATTTTCCCTTTTTTCGATTTTGTGCCGGATTTCGATACATTTTCTATCTTACATGAGAGTTCGTAAATTCTATTCTGAGTGTCAACAACCAAAACGGTTTCCTTTTCGTTGATTACAAATGCATGAAACAACTTAAGTTGTGATAAAAAGATAATATCGTCAAGTATTTTATTTTTATTTTCATTCGACCCACTGCTGCGGTCCATATAATTGGGTTCAACAACATCTTTTAGTTTAGTAATAATGTCGCTAAAAGTGTCAACAATAAGCTGTTTAACAAAAACACAATTCATTTCTTCATCATTTCTCTTTTAAAAAAAATTAAATAATAGTTGTAATCTTTTACTTTTAAAATTCGTAAATTAGTATTAAGAAAAACGATAAAGTGTTAGATTTACCTCATTTTCTTCGTAATTTTTATCGTGAGATGTTTCAACTTTCCTTTTAAAAAGATCAGTTGTTTTGTCTTTGCTTATAGCCTAAAATTAATTATAAAAAATTTAATGCACTCTCATAACATATTTTATTCATTTAATAATACTGACCATATTCTGTAGCTTTTTCTTTACTTTTGACGTAAATTTTAAATCTTTCTTTTCATTTTTGCCTGATGAAGGCTTAATTTTCAATTCAGCATTAATTTGCTCATTCAAACTCTTCTGAGCGGCTTTTTTTTCTAAATGTTTTTTATTGCTGTGTTTATACGTATTAATGTTTCTGTAAGTAATTTGTAATTTAGTATAATACACAAATGCTTCGTCAAGAGAAGTAAATTTTGTTTCTGAAATTTCAATAAAGTTTTCTTTGACACTAAATCCAAAAGCAAAACAAATTTTCTTTTCTGATAAAGCGAGTAATAAATGAAAGTTTGGTGATGAGGCGAGTTTAGTGAAAACGATACCTTGACTAATTTTAATTGGTATCGTATGTTTTATTTTATTCGTCACATAACCGCAAAAGTATAGCACACCTTCGGTTGATAACATAAGTGTACTAAATCTTGCGCATATTATATTATTTATTAGCTTAACATTTGTTATCAAAACTGGATAGAGTTGTGCGTTGACATTTGCAATACCTATTTGACCATAGCTATTATCGCCCCAAACTGATACCAAACCATTGATGTTAAGAGCTACTGAATGATCAAATCCACACGATATTGCATTAAATATTGATTTCTCATTTAATTTAAAAACAAAGGGTTCTAATTGGTCTTTCGTTGAATTATTACCGATTTGACCATATTTGTTTCGACCAATAGAAATCAAATTTCCCATACGGGTCAACATCAGTGTATGATAGTAACCGCAGCAAATGTCTATTATGAAAGCTTTCTCCAAGCTAACAATTAATGTAGGTTTCTCGTATACTTGGAGGTTTCCATGACCTAACATTCTAAAGTCATTATCGCCCCATCTATATACATGGCCTGATTTTGAAAGGGCAAAATAGTTCGAGTCACTTGAATTAAATTTGATAATGTGAGTGCCTTTTAGTTCTGGCAATCTGCGAATATTTTGTTCAATGTTTTGTCTCTTATAAATAAAAGCTTCATCATTTTTTGTAACAAAAAGTAATTCGTGCTCGTATGGAACAAAATAATTTAATATTTAAAATAAGTTTTGGTGTTAAGTCTTTGAATATTTGTAGTTTATCAGTTAATTCGAATCTATCTTTATCATGAATAACTTGTTTCTTTATTTCAATAACTTCGTACGTTAATTGTTTTGTAATTGCGAGTGTTTGTTCAATGAGTGATAAATCTGTATCTTTATTTGTCAGCTTAGGATTCTGAAATATCTTCAAACTTGAATTCTTAATTATATAAATGTCGTTATTTTCTGACAATGTAATAATAAAATCAATTTTAAAAGTTGCAGCAATATCTATAAATATTATTTTTGGTTTCCCTAACTCTATAATTTTAACATTTGAAATATTATCACCAAGGAAAAATAAAACACCACTGCCATTGAGCAGTATTGTTGAAGTATTTCCGCAGGTCACTTGTTTTATAAATTCGGTAACTAATAATGTTGGACTAAATGTACTTTTCATTTCATCGCCCAAACCTAATTGAGATGCCCCATTATCTCCCCATCCATACACCTCTCCATCTTCAGTTCGTGCTATTGTATGTTCAGCTCCACAACAAATAGAGACTATTCTAACCGTTGTAAAACAGTTCAATGTATAAGGTGTTAGTTGTTTTTTAACATTAGCTTTGCCAACTTGTTCGCAATTATTATTTCCAAAACTTATAATTTTATTACATAATGTTAATAAAATTGTATGGTTTGAACCGCAACAAACATCAATAACAAATAAATCGCTCACATCTTTCAATAATTGTGGAGCAGTACAATCTATAGTTGAATTATTACCCAATTGACCGAATAAATTTGTGCCAAAGCAATACACAAAACCATTAGCGGTAAGTGCCATATAATGTGAGATACCAGCGACTAATTTAATCACATGCTTGTTTCTCAATTCTATTATTTCACTTATTGATTTATTTAATGAATTAGTGGTGAATACACTGTCGTCGACAGTAACAAAATAAAGTTCACTACTATTTGGTATGTAAAACAATTTAACCTTTTTTAACCTTTTTCTTTTAATGTAATTAAATGATGAGAAATATTTAGTAAGCAACATATTTGAGAAACATTATGATTATATTTGAAATACTAAAAAAATATTCACAACTTGAAAATAAAAACTTAACAATAATATACACTTATAATTTTATCAATTTGTGTAACAATAGTTATTATCTATTTGGCATTTAATACTATTACCTTTGATATTTTGATAGTATTGATTCTAGTTAATAAAAGAATAGTTATTTCTGAAATGTAATAAAGAATTGAAAAAATTTAGAATTTTTAGGAAAAAATAAACGAGTGATTAAGCTAAATTTTTTTACCTGATATTTACCAGATTTTATTATATTATTTTATCAATGACTATGGCGGCAATAATTAAATTAGTTTCATTAAAAATTATCTATGATTTATTTTAGTATTAAAAATTTATTTTAAACAAAATCAAGTACTTATTTAATACTTTTTAAAGTGAAGTTTCAAAAAATAATATTAAATTATTAAAAATGCAAAATGAAACAATTGTTAGTTTATTGAACGGAAATTATCTTGAATTTGAAGAAACACATTTAATAAGCAACGGAGCATATGGTTGCGTTTTCAAAGTCAACAAATTATCAAATTTTTCTGAGTTTTATGCAGTGAAAAAAATTCCTCTTAATCTAGACGAATATGACGAAATAATAATAGAAGTTGAATTTTTGCTTAGTTTAAAAAGCATGTTCATTGTCGAGTATTATGATCATTGGATGGAGGATAACTATTACACAAGAAATAAAATCATCAACAATACGAATAAGCTAAGAAGGGTTTCAATTAATTTGAGCAATATGTTAAATAACATTAATAAAAATTACATTCTACATATTCAAATGATGTTTTGCGTAATGTCTTTAAGAGACGTTATAAACTTTCTTGCTAATACTTTGCTTAATGAACCAAGAAATGTAAACTTAAAAATGCTTTCTCCTTGTGGTTATTTTATTGCAAGTAACTTGTTTATGCAAATAGTAAAAGGAATTGATTATATTCACGAGAATAAAGTTATACATAAGGACCTTAAGCCTGAAAACATATTATACAATTCCACGAAAAAAAAACAAATTAACAGTAAATTAATTATTAATAACATTATTGCATTGTTTAAATTCGGTTAAATCTTTAATTTATGATTATAATCAGGAATATGATTATTACAGTAAAATCTTCTTACCTCGATATAGAGAACGTCGATATGTAGACTCGTTAAGTCCCGATTAAGAATCAATATAAAAGTATTGGTAAAAACTTTAGTATAGTAATCCTGAACTATTTATTATTGTGAACCTAAAGTTTAAGTCCCTATCCGTATATATAATGTTTCAGTATAAGTGAACAAATTTTTGGACATTAACATTGCCATAAACATAGTGGTTGTATTTAAGACCAGGCGTTAGTTAGTCTATGTTCACGAATTTATTCTCTGTATAAAAACTTACTAAAATAAACTGACAACGCTTTTCAGACTCTAATTTAAAAATGTGTCATAATATCCAATTCAAATTTTTGTAATTTCTAAAAATTTTTAATAGTAATTAAAAAATGTTTCATGAAATTGTCACTTATTTTGTTTTTTTTTGGTTTTTGGTTCCATCACTTTTTGATCTCCATTTAGTCCAAGAAATCCCGTCCAATAGTTATGACCAAATACTTACTGAGTTTGTTTTCATTTTTATTTATAAATGAACATTGATTTTGTACATATAAAGTATGTAACATAATGTAATTTTTTATAATTTAATTATTATCATTTTCATCTTTGACATTGAGATAAAAGTTTTAAAAAATATTTAACCGCAAATTTAAATAATTAGATATTAAAATACATTTTAGAATAAGCTATTGACTGTTATAAATGATTTGAAACTTAGAACGAGTTCTAAAACTAGTAGTTAGAGCTCGTTTTACATAACGCTGTGGAATGTATACATCAACAGGTATTAAAATCAGCGCGAAAGTAGAAGTTGTTTGTCCATCAATCCTATCCTCATTCCATTTTATTTTAATTGGATATTAGCGTATTGATGGTTGTCTGTGAACCCATTCAACTCAATTTTAACATTTTCTAATTTCAATAGAGTTTTAAGTTTTAATGATAAGCGCTGATTATTTTCAATATGATTCAAATTAAATTCTTAAATAATGTTATAAATGTTAAGAATTAATTTATTCGTCACATCTTTCTTGTCAACAAAAATTTGTTCGCTATCAACGAGTTCTTCGAATGTAAATATTCGGTTATTTGATCGATCTATGATTTTGCAGACCTCTATATCTTTTTTAATTCGTTCGCCATCAGTGAAGTTAAATTCAATTAACTTATCAAAAGCATTAGTTGGCCAATAAGAGCAATCGATTTGTGGACTGCAATAATCCCAGTTATTTTGCGAATCAGTGTAACACCAATAATATTTGTAACCATATTTGTCGCATGGATGATCGAAACGACAGGGTTGTCCGCGATATGTCGTAAATGGAAGCGGAGAACAGTATTCCCATTTCGAAACCCCTAATCTCACCTTTAATTTCGAGGATATATTGCAATAGTAATAATCGTTGTACTGTTCTCAATACTTGTAAACGGATATCCGAAATGTCGGGTTCGGATCGGATATCCGAAAAAATCGTCGGGTCGGGTCGGGTTCGGAT
>JAQGAW010003515.1:0-12391 GCA_034698025.1 Phthiracarus crinitus | reverse complement strand
TAGCATACCTGAGAAAGAAAAATAAATCAGTTATCGGGAAATTCCTGAGCGGTAAATGTTTCCACGATTTAAAAAACGTGTTAAACATGCCGTATGGCGTGAAAGCGTTCTTAATAACTGCGTACGAAAGAATCGGTAGACCGTACTGATGAATGAAAAATATATTTAATGTCGCGATAAACCGAATGCCTTCCACTGCCGATAAATCTCTTGCCGGTGCGAACAATTTACGATTGTTTGTTATTACCGAAAAACATAGTAGAAAATTAGTGATAAAGGAATTTGAGATGTTTTTACGATTCGGTATTAGGTATAACTTTTTTCCCTTTTGTAGAGAATTTTGGGCACGATTTCGATTATCGTACCGAAAATCATAAGCAATAAAGCAATAACACCAAAAAGAGATCAATAAAACCAATAGAGGTCGACATAACTCAATTGAGGTCGACATGAGCGAATAGATGTCAATAAAACCCAATAGAGGTCGACATAACCGAATAGAGGTCAATAAAACCCAATAGAGGTCGACATAACTCAATAGAGGTCAATAACACCCAATAGAGGTCGACATATCTCAATAGAGGTCGACATAACTCATTTGAGCTCGACATAACCGAATAGAGGTCAATAAAACCCATTAGAGGTCGACATAACTCAATAGAGGTCAATATAACCCAAAAGAAGTCGACATATCTCAATAGAGGTCAATAAAACAATAAAGGTTTATTTAACCCAATAAAGGTCGAAAAAATTAAATAGAGGTCAAAATAACTTACTAATGGTCAATATAACCCAATAGAGGTCAATAAAACCCAATAGACGTCGACAAAATTCAATTAAGGTCGACATAACTCAATAGAGGTCGGCATAACTCAATAAAGGTTAATTTAACCCAATTGAAGTTGGAAAAACTAAATAGATGTCAATAAAACCCAGAAGAGTTCGACTTAACACAATAAATGTAAATTTATCCCAATAGAGGTCAATATAACCCAAAATAGGTCGACATAACTCGATAGAGGTCGAAAAAACTCAATAGAGGTCGAGAAAACTCAATAGACGTCGGCATAACCCAATAGAGGTCAATAAAACATAATAGAGTTCGGCATAACTCAAATGAGGTCATAAGATTTAAATTAAATATATAAATTGTTTGATTAGCATGTGTTGTCAAAAAAACAAATTATTGCATCAACAACTGAATAAATTTCTAGAAATTTATATTTTCTTTCTTATTATAGTTTTTAATAACTATTTAATTATTATTGAATTTATATTACCAATTGTTATATGGTTCAATAGTTTTATGTCTATTATAACCATTAATCCAAAGAATTTGTTAAATTAATTGTTGACATGTTAAATAATAATTCATATTTTTCAAAATCCAAATCAATTATAAACTTTTGTCCAAATAATATACGATCTCTTAATCCATTATTAAATAGTTTTCTAACATTTATGTGAGTTATTTGTGTAAATAAACTGATTTAATAGAATCCATAACATAAATAAATGTGCAAAAAAAATCAAAATTGTCGGCCGAGTGGGCCAATAGTTTTTAGAAATAAACCTATCAGTTGACCCACTATTTACAAAAGTTTAATCAGTTTACGTTTTTATTTGGTGATTTGGTATCTTATTATATAACGATTTTGCATCTAAATTGCAGCAAAATCGTTATATAATATGATACTTTGTCCATAAAATATGTAATCATTATGTCAATATATGTTTTATGTTATGTAAACAAACGTAAAACGAAATGCGATTGATTTGTTAATGAGATGCATATTTCTTTTAGCCATTCAGTATTATAATGTTTTTTTTAATAAAAAGTAATTTAATTTCAACAAAATAAACAGTTTTCTAATAAATTTTTACATTTATTTCACAAATAATGCTAAATTAAATAAAATTAATAAACATTATATTATCTGTGAATCATTTACTTAGCAATTCATGTGTTCGTATCGATAGTTTCCGGTGTTTTTTCAATTAACTTATCATTAAATGGTACGCGAGTTGATTTTTTCACGATTAGTTGCGTTAAGTTAGCGGTTGGACAGTCAAACATCAAAAACAATACATACGATAATAGTATTGTCATTAGAAAATCAAACGTTCCATCCGTTAACTTAAAGTAATGAAGAAATGAATGAGAATTTATTGAATTAATTTGCAAAATAATTTGTTACCAGTTTATAATCAGTGATTTCATAGTTTTGTTGATACGTAAAGAATCGGTAAACCATAGGAATGGGATGGAGAAGGTATATGCCGACTGCGAGACGCGATATCGGTATAAATACGTGCCACGAAAGAAATTTATTTGCTAAATCTAATGATTAAAAATGATGACATAAAAACCCACTTATAAAGTATAGAGACTATTATATTGACCTCCATGTCCGGTCGCACACGCGAAACAAATCCAAGCGAAACCGGAAACAAACAACACTCGACTACTGAAAGCCCATAACAATACCTCCCAATCTTCCAAATCTCGGATAAAAAACTCTTTCATCCATACCATCGATAATACCGTAATCGATGGCAACACAATCCATAATAGAAATGTTTGCCACTTATTAAACCTAAACTGCGAGTTTCTATACTTTCGTATGAAATGTCCGGTAAGTATTCCTATAGTGATGCTGTTTAAGTGGGCGTACGGCGCGTATAGCGTGTGCTTTAACATTGACATCGTATCGTCAACTGAACGCATTTTTGTCCATTCAAAATATAATGGGATACCGAATATTAATCGCGGAGCAACGCTACCAATACAACCGATTAATACCACAATAATATTTATCAATACGCCATAATTATCGAATCGATACAATAAATATATGAGCACAGGTACAATGAGGAACAGTTGAATATCAGCTGATGTATACCATGTTCCGGGATTGCACTGAAATGTGCAAACATATACAGTTCAACGAAACTTTATCCCAATATATAGTATAATAACTTACTATAAATTCATCCAATCCTATTTTAAAGTAAATATTGCTTGTGAATATCAAATTTCTATACCAATATTTTTCACACACCGGCACTACGAGTTCCATTCCCTCTGAAGAAAGAAATATGATTAAATGATTATTTGAATAAACATTAGTGAATAGTGATTGAAAATTGAATGTATATTAATTTAAAAATTCCTTTAAACTGAAAATTTTGAAATTTTTCACTTCAATGTAAGCTCAAGCTCAATCCATCTATTTATTTGAGCTTAAGCTCACACATGTTAAGCTCTTGCTCTGAATAAATGAGCTTATTCTCATCATTAGTCCTTACCATTCCAAAGCGGTCCATCGCCTATCAATGGTAACGTGAAAAATATGAGAATCATTCCGATCATAGGTCCGGCTAATCGTATCCATCGAAATATAACAATCTGGATATAACTAAATCTTCCTTTCGATTGTTCCAATTTTATTAAGAATAAATAGCTGGCCATTAAACCACTTAAAAATAAAAATTATGTAAAAATCATCATTTTTCTTAACAATAGCATACCTGAGAAAGAAAAATAAATCAGTTATCGGGAAATTCCTGAGCGGTAAATGTTTCCACGATTTAAAAAACTTGTTAATCATGCCGTATGGCGTGAAAGCATTCTTAACAATTGCGAACGAAAGAATCGGTAGACCGTACTGATGAACGAAAAATATATTTAAAGTCGCGAAAAACCGAATGCCTTCCACTGCCGATAAATCTCTTGCCGGTGCGAACAATTTACGATTGTTTGTGATTACCGAAAAACATAGTAGAAAATTAGTGATAAAGGAATTGGAGATGTTTTTACGATTCGGTATTAAGTCTAACTTTTGTCCCCTTATTTTCTCGAGAATTTTGGGCACGATTTCGATGATCGTACCGAAAATCATAAGCAATAAAATAACAGAAAAAACAGAAACCGCCACCACTTGATACGAATTTAGTATTTGTTTCGTGTTTTTCGATTGACATTGAGGACCAATTTCGATGGGAATACGTAAATAAGGAAAAGTAACTAAATATTGAAGTAAAACTTTTAGCATATATTTTGTGGTTTAATAAAATACACATTTACTTTCGTTAATCGCTTGCTCAACATCTTGTGGTTTACAACTCGATGGCAGACATATTCCAATGCGAAAAGTTCTACCTTTGACTATATTTAAGCCAACGATTATTTTCGGCATATAACCCGACACTATTTGCACTTTTGTTTGGTTATTCTTCATCATCATTTCTCCAATTACGTCATCGAAGGGTCCAATATCAGTGACTGAGCCATCAATCATCGGTGGATACGGTATTATAAATGTGGTGATACAGTACTGACCATTAATTACGGGCTTTATCTGTTCTGGACTTTCAATTGATATGCACTGATCATATTCGCCTAAACTCGATGCGACTCCAGAGGCTAAACCTGAAGGTATGCCACCCATTGAATCCAAGACTATTTGCATAAAAAGCAGTTATCAGTATATAAAAAATATCTATTTATCACTAATATATGATCGAAACCCTTACATCTTGCAGCCCACATATGTCCCTCTTGTAACGCTTGACCAATCTTTGCCATATCAGCTAAACAATCGGGCGGTAAGTTAATTGTTGTGAACATTTCCATAATACGAGGCATCATTCGTTTCATTGTTGGCTTTAACTTCTCGCTCACATTCTGTCCGTAATCGCTTAATCGCCTGAAAATAGCTATCGTTTCATTCATATGATTCACACTCTTTTTAATCTCTAAAAGTTTGCTTTCTTCGTAATCACTGGGAAAATATTCACCAATGCTATCAAAAACGGAATCAACTGAACACTGATCCGTTTCAACATCATTATAATCAGAATAGTCATCACTCAAACCATCGTTTGGTGCGTTAACTACAGTACTAGTAATCACAACATCTTCCTCTGCATCTAAATCTGGTGGACCTATATTACCAGCGAACGCCGCAGCAGCTAAACGGCTATCTTGTTCACTGACCATAGCACCACCTAAATTACCGGCTATTATAAGTGCGGCGATATCTGGATCGCCGTCTGGCTCTTCAGTTTCATAGTCGTCCTCTGTCTGCCTCTTCAGTCTATTTTGCTTTACATTAATCAAATTGTTTGCTAAAACTTCTAAAATACAGTAATGATATGATATGACAGAAGTCAATAAAATGATTAGAACTAATTTTATCAATAAATTCATGTTTTAATTAACAAACATTGACTATTTTTCAATTCATAATAGTTTTTAAAAAATATATATCAAGCGAATCAATGCATCTCTTTTTTACAACACTTCTTTACATTAGAAAAATTATTTTTTATAATTTTTTGTTTTGCACGCAATTTTCCTATTTCCTAAACAATTGTTTTTCTCGTGGATATACCACTTAATAAATGTATAGTTTTAGTGAGGAGTTTGGGAAAATACATTTTTTATATGCATTATACGAATGTTATTTTTAATGAAAGCAACTTTAATATACTATATTTCTTATTTAAGGGAAAGCGTTATTATAATAATAAAAAATAAATTTAACTACAAAATCATTCTAACTAATAATAATCATTGCTATGCATTTTACATGTATTAGATATTTTATTAATAAAAAAATGTAATAATTTAAATGCTTTCACATAACTATCGAGAGATAAGATGAGTAAACAAATTTTAAACATATTCTTCATATCTGATTAGTTTTTCCACAATTTAGTATTACTAGAGACCCACTATACTAGCTATCATCTAAACTAAAATCAACAGTAATAATTAAGGATAGTATTTTCCGGAACTAAAAAGTAGTTAAAACGGGCGGGAACCACGAACAAAAAATGTATAAAAACCTGGAATAGATCCGGGAAAAATATTCAATTTTCAAATTACAAAATATATTTTAATCTAAATATTTTTCTAAAATAAGTAAATCTTTAAAACTTTTATTAACATATTCTTTGAACTTAAACTAATTTTATACTTTTACATATACTTTGAGAAAGACCTGAAAAAATTATCGGGACGGTACAGAACAGTAACGGGATTGACCAAAATTTTAAGGGATTTGTCAGGACAGGATTATCGCATGAAATATCGGTATAGGACAGGATTCTGGATTTTGTTCACAAAATCCCGAAAATCTCTAACTGACCGAATTAATGCTTCAAATGTCTTCAAGTTACGACTCAATTTTATAAATTTTCAGTTTTTAAGCATTTTATAAACATGAAATTGATTTATTGAAAACTTTCAGTTAATTTGTGCAAAAAGTCGATAAAAGTTATTTGTTACCTAAATTTAAGATGTTAAAATTAATAATCACAAAATGTTATCTGGACAGGACAGGACAGGACTAAAAATTATCCCAAAAAGGACGGAACGGAACAGACCTTAACATTTTGAATAGCAGGACAGGATGTGACAGTCATTTTCAAAGTTTTCCACCTCTACTTTGAGAATTATTAAATACTTATGTTCTATATTCAACAATATTTTGGTAAATATTACAAAAACGGGAATATTTTTCTGATTATATGCATATCCGGGAATATTATACAAATCTGCAAAATCAAGGAAAAAACGGGAAAATAAAACCTTTTTAATTTAAATTGTTTTCTTTATTATGTGATACTATATTAATCTCCCGGTTATATAAATTAAGAAAAAAATGCGGTATTTTCCAGGAAAATACTAACCTTAGTAATAATAGCTATGAATGCTTTAAACATTATTTTAGACGGCAATCTAAAAGTGCCTTTCAAGTGCCTTAAGCTGAATTCATTGAATCCATTTTTATTTGAAAGAGGATATTCTAAAATACAAATTTCCGAAAAAAATTATAAACTTATTTAATATATTAACTTCTTTGGTCATTGTTTATATAATCGCTTTCAATTTAAATTACGCGTTTCTATCATTAAATGTTTACATTAACGATAAGACATTCAACAACTCATACTCAATATTATGTCTTTTCTCAAATAATTGAGTAGAATCGAGAAAAGAAATGTGAGCGTTATTTTATAATTATATTATTTTGTCAGACATAGAAGTCATAAAGTCATAAAAATCTTTGAAGTCAACTTCATTTTAAAATAATGATCGAAACAGTCATAATATCTGACTTTGCAGTTTTAAATTAATATCGATTCTTTACCATTTTGGTCCGATTTAGTATAAATTTGCGCATTGATAATGACTTAGGGGCACAACATATAACAATCTGTAACATTTTATAGCTTTATATGATTTTTAGCTCATTTTTGTACATTAATTAGCGATTTTTAGATTCTCTTAATAAATATAAATACCGATCTAAATACAGACAGACAGATATTACAAATCCAATAGGTCCAAATTCATCTGCAAACAATAGTTTTTCTCAGCAGTTTCTCTTCTTCAATATTAGTCTAAACAGTCTGACAACCCCTTACTTACTAATTGTAAGAAATGGTATCATTTGAGTGATAGATCAGTTGTCTAATTCTGATTAATGCAATCTTACTATTCTTAGTGCACATAATACAGTATAAGCAATGCATTTCTTATTTAAATGGAATTAATTGCATCATTTATATGAGTAATTAAATGAGTAATTAAAATAATCTATTCAAATGAGTAATTTGTATTTTGATTATTAATGTTTAAATGAAACAATAATTAAATTACAAAAACAATAAAACCGTTCATTTATTTAAAGAGATATTGTCATTAATTTATGTATTCGCTTATTTTATAATTATATTTTTTATTTTAGAAATTTAATTCAATCTTTGATGTAAAATCTATATTTTAAACAAGTTCGAAACAGTCATAGTATCTGATTTCGCATAAAAATTTATTCAATAATTTTTAATATGTTATCCTATATTATAAGTCCCATAATTTGTCTGTTTGTCTGTGGGGTGGAATGGGGTGGGGTCGGGTAGGTTGGAGTGGGTTGGGGCGGGTGGGATGGAGTGGGTTGGGGTCGGGTGGGATGGAGTGGTTTGGGGTCGGTGGGATGGAGTGGTTTGGGGTCGGGTGGGATGGAGTGGGTTGGGGTCGGGTGGGATGGAGTGGTTTGGGGTCGGGTGGGATGGAGTGGGGTATGTTGGGGTTTATTGGAGTATGTTGGGGTTGTGTGGGGTTTGTTGGGGTTGGGTGGTATATGTTGGGGTTTGGTGGGTTATGGTGATGTGGGGACATATTGGTTGGGGAATGTGAGGACGGATTGGTTGAGAGATGTGAGAACGTATCGGTTGGGTGATGTGAGAACGGACCTGTTGGGGAGATGTGGGTACGGGATGGTTGGGGAGATGTGGGGACTGATCGGTTGGGGTGATGTGGGGACGAATCGGTTGAGGAAATGTTGGAACGGGTCGGTTGGGAAGTTCTGCTTTGGATGGGCTAGGGTTGTGAAAAGGTTAAGTTTATTCACATTTCAAACCATTTTCTCCCGGGCTAAAACTCTTGTATGTTATAATCATATGTATTTATCGCCAAAATTTATCTATTGACGGATCGTAATCGCGATTACTGCTATTATCGCGCAGCTGAAGCAACGAATTTTATTTACTATTTGATTTTGCAGCCACAAAGTGGTTGATGCCGCAAAAAAGGGTTATTTACGATATTACTGGCATTGAGTTGCAGATGCCATATAGTGATTTTCTGATAACAATTTATGTTCACATGAATATGTATTACGTCAAATGAATGTCATAGGTTACGTGATATGTTGAGAAATTAAGCTATTAATATTATCCCTAAGTTAATATAAAGAATTAGTAAATCTTGTAATAAAAATAAAGACAAACATACGTATAAAGTCAAATCCAAACAAATAAATGCTTTTGAAAATTGAGATTAAAAAACTAATTGTTCTCAAAAGAAAACTCCTAATGTAATTTAAGCGCATTTGAAAATTAGCGAAAAAATAGAGAATCATATAAAACACAATCAATATAATTCTAATGTTAATGTTTTAATGACAAAATTTATTAATGTCATTGTAAATGATTAATTTGCGTTTTGCTTAAAACGACAGTAAAAAGTAATTAAACTTGAGTACCATTAAAGAGATTAACTTTAAGTTTAATTGAGTTTATTATAAAAAAAAGTTTATCTGTACTGTATTTGCGAAAAGCAAAGTTAAAAAATATTTTAGTGCGATTTTAAAAATTCATATAAAATGTCAAATTTATGGGATTTTGATTTTTTCGATAATATTAAATTATATCGGAATAATAGTTTGTTTTATAAATCGAATTATAGACGAATTTATAAAAGAATGGAATCATTTGTTGAAAAGTCAGGCATTTTGGGAACGAAAACTTTAGATGAATATTTTCGTGGAAAGTATTCAAAAAGAGAATTCAATTTTACTATAGCTATAATCATACTTTTACTTATACTGTCTATAAGAGCATTACTAATTTTCACACTTAGAAATACATTTGTAATTATAATATTTGCGGATGTGATTCATTCTGTATCCCATATTTTGTTTCCAAATGCTATATTTTTCTTATTAATTTCTTGTTATGGTTTTTTAACTATTAGTTTCTTATTGGATAAATTCGATTTCGCTAAAAGTACTATAATTCGGCAAATATATGATGAAATCAAACATGTAGATTCGAACTCACACTTAAATAATGAATATTTTAGAAAGTATTGCGCTGTTAAAAACTTATGTTAATATATTAACATCTTTGCTCTTTGTTTATACAATCGCTTTCATTTTAATTTACTCGTTTCTATCACTAAATGTTTACATTACAGATAAAAGATTTAACAACTCATACTCAATATTATGTCTTTTATTTTGGTTTATTCTTAATTCAACTGGATTTTATTTTTTCATAAGTTTTTTATATTCAATTAATTTATTGTGGCTTTCAATAACATATTATATAAAGTATAGAATACATCAAATGAGATATAATATCCAAATAATGAGTCGTAGCTATAGAAACAGCTATGCATTCGTTTCCAAATTGAATGGATTTCGATCAATGCGTGATTTCGTTTATTATAAGTCATTTAATATAAACGCACGCAATAATCGAAATCGATATGAAAGATGGGGTATTTATTCGTATAATAAATTGATTAATCATTTTTTTATAATCATTAATAATTTAATTTTTAATTAATTATAAGAATCAATAAATGGTTTAATATTGAAATATATAATTAGCGAACACAATAAGTGTTGTGAATATATCGACGCTTTCAATAATACTATTAAAACTAAAGCATTCATATTTAAATATTAATCCATTTTATGCCTTTTGTTTTGCTTGGATTTTGGATAAACAAACGAATAATCAATTTCGTGTCATTTTGATTATCTTAATGATTATCGTAAATATTTTTTCATATTCATTGGTATTTTATTATTCTACGATTTCATCTGATATTAACTCAACATATAAAATATTGAATAATTTTTTAGTAAAAAGTTCAAATAAAATAACTATTAGTTTACGTTTTAAAATTAACAACATATTAATTAGAGTTTTATCAAAAAAAAATTTGTTTCACTTGCTTTTATTTATTCAAAATAACGCAATTCAATTCATTATGGGTTGTTTTGAATTTATATGCTTTTTTTATTCTTATTTTCACAATTAAAAACCTTTAAAAATTCTATAAATAAATCAATTTGCATAGTGAATAATTATCCTATTTTTATGTTGATTATAATTAAATAAAATTAAAATGTTTTTAACAGATTTTAAAAAATTTTTAAAATTGTATATAGATTAGAGGCGAATTCAAGTAAGTTTGCGAAAAATTATCTGATATTTTGTAACACCACTAAAATTTTATTGGACAGTGTGAGTTGAGGTCACAAACCTTGACACGAAATATTTTAATACAATAGAGCACACATATACATATCTGAAACAGGTGTGATTCGCATTGCTATCATTATAAAGGTCATCTCAATTATATCGATAATGTGACGTATATTATAGTATACATTTACATATAAAAACGACGTCCGCGTTATTGAAAGAGTTATGACTCACTTTACATGTTTTAAATAAAAATTGAACTGCATTTAATTCTATGTTTCCAATAATTAGTATTTATTGTATAAGTTACTCTATTGACCCCAACATACAATTTGTTATACTATTTAGAGTATACCTTTCTTCGCAAACTTACTTGAATTAGTCTCTAGTTTAGCACATAAGCTCAAATTTTAGATTTTGAGCTTTAATCTGTTGAGCTTAAGGTAAAATCCTGGAAATTATGATCTCATGCTTTAAAATCGCTACAAACTTGATTCTGAACTTAATTTTAAGCTTTAAACTTAAGTTATTATCAAAAAAGCGTAGGACTGAGTAAACAGAAATTTGTTGAATAAAACTCTTAAAAAATATGGAGTGGATATGCATCTCATATGTGGCATCATCTATCTTTTGTTGAAAAATTTAAGTATCGGAACATTGTTCGCGTGAGGGTGAGCTGGATTAAAAAAATTCATTTTCGACAAAAAAATTATTCGCCATTAATTCTTCGAATTTGTCAGTAACATCTTCAGTTGGAACATACGCTAAAGACAATATCTGACGGAAATTAAATGCAAATTCAGGATCATTTTGGTATAAAGAATAAATGTCATGATTTTCTTGCATTTTATTAAAAAGTTTTGTCCCAAATGAAAATTACAGCCTCTTTGAGTTGCATTTGGAAAATCTGTTTTAAAAGCATCAATAGCTGCAAATTCAAAATCAGTTAAAATTGTTGTTGGATTTAAAAGTGGTTCAAGTCTTTTAAGTTCATTCAAAACGAGTCTGTATGAAGCGGTTTTTTTATTGGTCATCAGTGCGAAAACAGCTGGTAACCATTGTTATATTTAATTCCGTGAATTGTGTAGACTTGTAAAAATAAACTAGGAGATGTTTTAAATGTTCCGTCAGCAAACCAATGTTCGGTTTGTGAAACTAAACGCAAATTATCGTGAGTTGAGAAAACTAATATTCTATCAGGTGATGGACCACTGTCAAACAATAAAAACGTGTGGCCTTTAAGAGTTAAAGTATATTCTTGAGGTATGACTAATTCCAATAAATTCTGTGGATTAGCTTGTATTAAATTAGCCGCATGACGATTTCTTTGTATTGATCGTTTAAGAGAAACTTTTTTATGTAATAAATTAACCACCGAAGAGCTCGCACCTATGGTAGATTCATTTATATTTATTAATTCTAAATTTTTATTAATTTGTTTTTAATAATTTGGGAAATTCATGAAAATATTCGAGTATTTAATACACTAAAACTTAATGCATGCCAGAAGAGCAACATTACGAGGACGTGTGCCGCGAAACACATTCCAATTTGTTATAACACCAGCTGTGGCTGCGCTCACAAAATTCATTTGATTATT
>JAQGAW010003514.1:0-12391 GCA_034698025.1 Phthiracarus crinitus | reverse complement strand
AATAAAATTTGAAATATAAAAAGCAGAATAAAGTTTTTAAGTGATAAAGTTTTTTTTATTAAGTTTAGCGTTTGATATGATCATAATTAAACGTAAATCTTCCGAAATGATAATCAAAATCATTTTCGTACTGCTAATAAAAACACACATATTTATGGTTAATTGTCAAAAAGAAGAGCAAACCGCTCCTAATCTATGCAACGTTCACTTAATTGATGGCGTATTTAATAACGAAAAAAATGATATTCAGGTAATGTTCGATCATTGGATAACGACGTACAGCAACGACAGCAATCAAATCCAATCGTCCATCAAAACCGATATGGACTTGAAAACGAAAATATTAATCAATCTAAACAATGATAAACACACGCAACTATTAGCGATCATTTACGACGAAAGCACTTATAAAGTTTACGATGTAATCAATGGTCAAACGAATTACACGTTCGATGTTAATAGCAATCCATTCAATTCGCATCAACTTTCCGATTATGGAGACATAAGTGATGGAAATATATTCTGGAATATAGAGTGGGATAACAGCAGAAATAAGTATAAAGCCATGATTTTCGATCCAAATATTATGGAAATAATTGCGATCATCAATAAAATGTCGGCTAAAAGTTATATTATTTGGAAGAAAGTGACGTACGATAAGCAATCGGCGAAGTTTATGGCATCAAATGATTGGGAAAACGTTACGATCGCAGGCTATTGGACTTTTGTTGGAATGTTTCACAAGAATAATATGGTTTACGTGATCGGTATTCACGAACCAAACGAGAGTAAAGTATTCCGTATGTCAACCACTCATACACTGGTCGATACGCGAAAAGATGTTAAACAGTTTTTCGGATGCTATCAAAACAATAGAAACGGTTTTCCAATTCTAATCATAGTTTTAGTGATATTAATGATTGTATTCATTGTTATCGTATTATTACTGGTATTCGTGTGGTATAGAAAATCGAAGAATAAAAGCACAACGAAAATAAAGATCGGAAAATCTAAGCCAAAATTTGGTGAATTGGACTCGAAATTCGAACACAAACTAAGAATATCGAAGATGTCTGAAGCGACCGAAATAAATGACAACAAACACGCATTGATTCGTAAACATAATAAAACATTGACAGCAAATAGAAAGCATGGAAATAGTGAGACCAACACTCAAGTTCTCATAACGAAGACTCAAAGAACTTCGATGTAAACTTAATATAAACTAAATTGAAATTTTTATTCCCTATTAATCTTAATTTGTATTTCATTCACATTTGTCATAATAATTTAAAATTAAAATTTAAATATTTATTTAATGATATTTCGATACAAAAAATCTGTTAAATATCTTATTTTTAAATCTTATTAATAAAAAAAACTATGAAAGTTCGATATAAAGTTTATTTCTACTTAACTTTACAAAAACCTTTCAAAAATAAACATACGAATTATAAAAATCAAATATAATTTTGATATCATAATAGCTTTCATAAGTGTTTTTGCCATAATGTCGGAAATTCGTCATTTAAATTAAACGACGAAATTGAATAAAAATTTACATTATCGTCAACGACTGCGAAGCAAATGTTTTCCGCCTTAGCTTTGGATTTTAAATGAAAAATCGCGTCAAAACACGGAACCGATTGTTTCGTGTTCGTCACTATAACGTGAAACAGTGGACACTCACTCAGCCTTTTGCCAGATTTATACGCATCCAAATCAAACTCTAAATCGTTTACGGAATCGATAGCTGACGAAACACATTGAGGTCCATGCGATTGAAGTAAACCAAACAACTCGTCATTAGATAATATAGTGTCAGAACAGCCAAGTAATGGCTTAACGCTACCGTTTAATAGCGGATTCGACAACTGTTCGCATTCACTGTCGTTAACGCGTTTCAAATCATAAACAATTGATAGATTGTTTGGATCGTCTGAATCATTATTTAACATATGTTTCGAAGAATTGTGTGGTTTTTTCGTCAACATTTGTTTGGTCAGTGGTCTGATATTAGTCATACACAGTTTTTCGTCGAAATCAGTCACAATATCATTATTCTGTTTATTAAGTTTCGTCGCATAATCACAATCCATACTCAGTTTTCTCTTAACATCTGGTTTAACATCAAGTTTTAGCTCATCAACGGTACGCTTATTAGAGCGCAGTTTAACCGCATAACCATTTCTAGACAAATGTGCGTAAACGCGATACACGTCTAATTGTCGAGAACTGCTCAATAATAAACTAAACGCCTCTTCAACGCTCAGTGATATTTGTTGGCACAACACTTCCAGTGATTCGCTTTCCATTAAAAATAACGCCTCAATTGGTTCGAGATATTTGACCGAATCTCGAGTATATCCCATATAATTGGGGATATTTCGGTTGTTAGTGATTTGGATCAGTTTATGATCGGTTAACCACAAACCGGTGGCGATATTTCGTTTAACACTTATCGATGAAATCGATGCGTGTTTACCATCAATCACTTCGTCCACGATTTCCCTCAATTCGTCCGTTGTTTTCGCTTCGTTGTGTTTGTGGCGAACGTAACTGATTGTATCGCCGTTTGACGCCATTTATATTATATCTTCACGTTTAACGCGTTTATCATTTCAAATACCAATAATTATTTCGCGTTTAATGAATCACACGTCACATCACAGTAAACAAACAAAAATCGCTTTAAATAAATGACGCTTTTTTTGAATGACGCGTTCAATATTTTCTATGTTTTAATGTTGAAAAAATAACTGATCAAAAATTTAAAAAAAAAACATTACTAATATATTATTTGTACATTTGTTTAATTCAGAGAAATATTTAATTAATTTCTATTAAAAAAATTTGAACGATTAATTAACGAGTCTTCCTCTATGGTTATAGATATAAAAATTGGGTCTATTATTGATGGTATCGATACTCTTCTGCATGAGATCGTCGAGCGCTTTAATCTCTTTGAAATGTGGCGTAACCTTAACGATACCAATCATCGCAACCATAAGACTGATGAGCGCCTGAATCACGATATCTAATGGCAAAACGCCGCTAAACTCTTGTCCCACTAATCGTATGTAACTTCGATGCTGAGCCGCTGAATACGCCGAATGAAGAAGCGATATTAAGCCCATTATTATCATATATTTGGACATTATTTTCACCGTATTTTCGATCAACAGATCAGATCACAACATATATGTATATATCTATATTTTCTATATAAAATTGAGTATATTTTTAAAGGTAAGCGTGAAAACGCATTTAATATCTATTAACGCGTTCGCAACGAATACGCATGCGCTGCACATCTATACGTATTACTAATAAAATGCTTACGCGTTTGTTCAGAGTTAAGTTCAGAGTTTAGAAATCTTTAATCGGGCTCTTATTGTGTCAATTTAATAATTTTAATTACAGTTTAATTTGAATTTTTTAAATGAATCGATTATATATGATAGTGCTCTTAATATTTACAAAAATTTTCGAAATCACATACTCTTATGCATGCAATTTAAATATATAAAACACCCCTAAGTTTGGCTGTGTTTGGAACACTCCATTTCTATAACATTATTGTATACTGACTGTGAGGTTCGCTTCACTAAAGTTAGATCTGAGAGCACATGTGTTTGTTTTTATAAGTTTGACGAGTGTTTTAAATTCAGTTATATTAATATTAATGTTTATGAATTATGTTTAAACTTCCAACGCCTAACTTTCAATCCAATACAACAGTGAAACACAACGATAGCGTTCAACAATTATCAACAAATCATTGGACACGTGTGTCGAATCAATACCAGAATAGAGACCATGAAAACTGGAAAAATCAATTCAATAATGCGCCACAAAATAGACAAAACTCTCAACAATTATCCGCAAATCATAGGACACGTGTTTCACATCAATACCACGACAGAGACCGTGAAATCTGGAAAAATCAATTGAATAATGCGCCACAAAATGGGCAAAACTCGCAACAATCCAGAAATCATTGGACACATAACGTTATGTCACATCAATACCACGACAGAGACAATGGAATGCACGGAATGTGGAAAAACCAATTTAATAATGCGCCACAAAATGAGCAAAAACATCAACAATTATCCACAAATCTTTGGACAACACGTGAGTCAAATCAATACCAGAATAGAGGCCATGAAATGTGGAAAAATCAAATCAATAATGCGCCACAAAATGGGCAAAAATCGTATTATGGAGAGAACAACACTGCGCACAACCGAAACCATTACGCTTTAAAACATCAATACGAGCACAACTCGTGGCGTAAACCGTATAATAACGGAACGCAAAGGCATGAAAGGAAATCGGAGTTTAGTTGCGAGCGTTGCAGCAAATGGTTCGCTGACCAACGCTTATACGACTATCACTGCGCTCAACATATAAAGGTTAGTATGAATTGGGAATTATTTTTAATATTTACTTAATTTGTGGCGCATTATATGATTATTAGTGTGGTTTGGATGGCTGTCCGTTCGAAGCGATGCCTAACGTGATCGCATTTCACCAGAAAATGCAACATTTTTGCTTCAAAGACCGCTCTGTTGTCAAGAAGTTTATGTGTTTGGATACACCGGAAGAGATCGCCAAATGGAGGGATGAGAGGCGAAACAATTATCCAACGAAAGCGATTGTTTTAGCGAAAAAAGCTAAAGCTGTCGAAAGCAGGTTAAAACCGAAGCTTAAGGATAAAGTGAAGCGAAAGGCTAAGGATAAGGTTAAGCGAAAGGGAAACACCAAAACGATTCCAAAGCCACAGCCGAGGAAATTGACGTTATTTGAAAAGGTATTTCAGTTTTTTAATTTTTCATTCAAATGAATAGCTTTATTTTATTAAATACGCGTATTATTTGTTTATTTAACAGTTAATGCTAACTGATGTTAAACGGAACGAACACGAGATCATGGAATGTATGAAAGTTATTGTTGATAACAATTTCCTCCAAAATACGTAAAACTATTATCTATATATCGGTATGGCATGTATTACCAAGAAATTATTGTTAAGACTGATCCGTTTATATTTGAATTTAATATTGTTAGACTAAGTTAAACTGATTTTTTAAAAATAAATATTTGTTTTTCAATAATTGATTTGTTTTATAATCATTCCAATAACGATTGGCATATCATCATAAAGTTTTTTTGTTTCAATTGATATATCAATAATTTTAAGATATTCGGATAATTGGTTTGACATAAATTTTTACATAATGTGGACGAAAAAGCTATAATCAACATATAATTGATATAAAAGATGGAAGTAATAAGTAGACTTGTAAACGGATATCCGAAATGTTGGGTTCGGGTCGGATATCCGAAAAAATCGTCGGATTGGGTCGGGTTCGGATACAATCCTGTCGGGTTCGGGTCAGGTCGGGTATTTAAAATTTTAGCGCATATCCGATTTTTTAAAAAAATTTTAAAATGACTAACTTAATAAAAAAAGGTGAAAAAATATACACATTTTTTATTTTCAAACTTATTTGTAACAAAACGTTAATTATATGTTCTAATGCTTTAATAATTTTTAAAATTACGTGTGAAATTTTATAATAAATCTTTGAAAAATTATTATGAACAGTAAACTAAAGATTTTCGGATCGGTTCGGGTCGGGTTCTGAAAAGTCTATCGATTTACAAGTCTACTGTAAAACCATAAGCTGTACTTTTTTCCGAGAAATTAAGATAAAAATAATGTTTAAATAGGCTTAAGTTTTCAGAAAAATACGCATATTATCATTAACCCCTCATTAACCTCGAAATTGTTTCAGTCATAATACTAACTAATAAAAATGATATGTTTTAATGCTTTAGATGATCATTTTACGTGCTATATTTCATTAAAATAAAAAATAAAAATTATGATTGCCATTAGCGATATACTTGTAATTTATTGAAACAATAATAATTAATTCTCCTTAATAAAGACACTATTGCTGTAAAATTTAATGAAATAGCATTAAAACAATAATGACACGTTCATATATAGAGAGGTATTTCTCAGATTCTCAATTCTTAATTTCTCAGCTTTTATTAACTTAAATAATATAAAAAACTATTAAATTACCTATTTTGATACGATAAACATACCAACTGTAAGTTTTGAGTTATTATTTATAGGATAAGAGTTTAATAGAAAAAATTTAATATTAAGACTCCTAAAATACTTTATATTTACTTAATAATTTTTCAAATATAGAAATTTTCTGGCTTGATATCACTGTTCAAAGAAAACATCCCTTTTCATATCAAATGCATCATACGAATTAAATGTTTTCGCTTAATAAGTAATTTATTTGCTATACAAACATTGAAAAGTGGTGGCAGTAAATAAAAATAAAAATTAAATCAAAATAGCTTATCGGCTTAAGCAGGGTTTCCCAAAGGGGACCTCCGTATACCCTTTCCCTAAATATTGAAAAAGTCGATCCTCTCTACCCAAAATATTGAAATTTCAAGAACAAAAAATGAAAATTATGAAATTTTTTTTGTAAATATAAAAAAATTGTCAATCAAAACCAGATAAGTTTTTGTGACCCCCTTAAATTTTGATCAAATTTTCAAAAAATTATTGTTTAAATTCGAAGACTTTTTCGAGGGGACGTTGTTTAGACCTTAGACGGAAAAAAATCAACAAAATTTTGTCGTTTAAATCAGGTGAGTTTACCCCCTCCTTGTATTTTGAAAACAGTCGAAAGGAAACCTCCTTCAACCATCAGACCTTGGGATACTCTGGGCTTAAGCACACAAAGTTTTTTATTATTAAATTAAACCATAGAAGAATAAAATTCTGATGCAAAGCAGTGAATTGTATTTCAAACCAGAACACGAAAACACCATCAACTCAACCCAAGCATTAGAATTTCGTTTGTTTTCATATCCGTAAACTGAGTTACTTTTTTAAGCGAAAAGTTTTCAAAAAACACAGTTAGAGTCTAACGGTTAGACAAATAAATTCGTTAAAGCAGTTACAATTTATGCATTGTCGCAATAAAACTAATAAAAATTAATTCATGAGGATTACAATAAATAATTTTAATAGTAATTACAGACTAACGGGTTATGTATGATAAAAAATCATAATTTACTTTCGTTTTTGGAAAAAATCGTTTGCATTTTTAAATTTATTCAGAAAATTCTTTGAAAGAAGCGATCATAAATGATTGTTCATGGATATCGACTGGTAGTTATAAAGAATATTTTGGCATTTTTTCATACATGAGAGAAATAAATAAATAATGCATTTTTAGCTTGCATTTTTGATAAACTTAAATTGCTTGCTATTTAATAATCGATATTCAGTGCGTAATGACATGAAATATCCGAATCATTTTTTTCAGTTAAGAATCACTTTCTTAATAAAATATTTATTCTTACCAAAAAAAGACTTTTGTATCGTTGGTTATTTATTTCTATTGTTAAGGTTTTTTGGAACTCTGTCGACGATCGCTAGATATAAAATGATTTTATTGTAAGGGTTCAAATATGGTTTCAATTGATAGAAAATAGATCAGAATTTGTAAACTTTAAATTTTTTGAAACTATTAGTCCGAATTATTTTACATCATAATACGAAAACAAGAACGACTCATGAACATAGAGCTGATTTTCTAATAGTTTAATGAATAATTTTTGAACAATTATACCGGTACTAATATTTAAGTCAATAGTTCTCAAGATATCAAACCCCTTAATTAATATAAAGAACATGTATAATCTCTTATAAATATAAAGATTGCGGACACCAAGACGGACAGACAGTCAAACATTATCGAAACCATAAGCTGCACTTCTTTACAATAAAGTCAGCTAAAAATTAGCTTTCCTTTAATTACTCTGCGATTGTTTTTCTGTTTTATTTTATTGGATTACTAAACTGTAGTGCCTGTAAGCCTAACGTAATTCTGGTACGTTTTTAATTCTATTCAAACGCAATAACTTAATAATTTTAGATATGAATTCAATTCATTGACAAATTTGACCAAATATAAAGACCGAAATTAAAAAATTTGTACAGTAAATATAGTAAATAACCGATTTAGACAATTTTTTGTTCTGATAGAACATGACAGTCGATTTTATAATTTTTATATGACAGACAACGAACATCACTAGTTATAACACTGGTAGTTCTTTTCTTTTCGATTTTTATTCCATTTCTTTTGTTTCCAAACCTTTTAAAAGTTTTATGCCAAAAATCCTTGAGTTTGATTATTGGGTAACGAAATGATTTGCAATTAAGTCATGCATCAAATGTCTTTAATGCCTTTCATTCTTGCTTTTCTCAAAATTGCGCGCATTAACTCTAGGAATATCATGGATCATTGAATCTTGAAATACTTTAGAGTCATGTTTTCATACGTAGAATTAGAGTAAAAGTTTCAATTTCATATTTTTGAACAAAATATAAAATTCGAGTTTTTTTCCAAGAATTTTATACATTTAACATAATGGACGGCTTTTATGTTTAACGCGTCAATTTATTTTGAAATCTGGATTATGTTTTCAGATTGTATGTTATTTATAGTAAACTTAAAATAGATCTAAAATTCTACGAACAAAATCATCAATTTTATCAGTATTTATCAATTAATATGAAATGTATACTGTAGTGACTTTAATAATTTTTTGAATAGCAATAATTTAATAATGTTTTGAACGTGAATTTTGAACATTACGAGATTTAAATCAATAAATAATCATTTTTAGCTTATTTACAGTGAGAAGAGTAGAAAATTTGTATAACTCAGTCAAACGAAATTCTAAGAACTTATAAAATAATAAGTAAAGAATTTTATCCGAAAATATTTCACTAATTGATATCTTATGACTTCTTAGAAGCTTTTGGAAGTTATTCATATACAGCACAGCATATATTATTCGTAGTATTCATAGATATAGATAGCTTCACGTAAGCCCTTATATCTTTCATTGCTTGGATTTAATCAAAGCAAAAAGTAAACTTATAATCTTACTATTAATTAAACTTATACTATAATTAGAAGATATTCCACGTTAACTAACATTGTGCTAAATTATTCAACCGCTGAATTCTTATTTTAATTCAAGAAATTATAATTACATTCTAGTTTAGTTAACTTTAATGTCAAATTTTTTTTAAAAAAGTAAATGTTAATTTAAATTTTATATGAGTGCCAATTCAGTTAAAATCTAATAATTCATCACAATAATAACGAATTTATTTTGACATTTTAATTAAAAATAGCTTTCCAAATAAAATGCATTCGGACTCATCTATAATATCTATTTATGAGGTTATTGTTTGCAATGTTTTCGTTAGCGAATAAATCCAATTATAATTGGTTTATATCTGATTATTATTTATGACTTGATTATAACAAAAATATTTATTTTATTAACTCATGACTAAGGCTAGGGATTTCGTGGAGAAAAACGAATTTTTTCTTAAATCGTATGACCAGGAGATATATGTTAATATTTATTAGATATTAGTAATTAATTAAAAGTAGTTTTATTTTCCCGGATTGGCCAGATTAGTAAAATAATCCCGAATATGGACATAATCTGAAAAATCTTGCCGTTAATGAAGTATTAACTAAATTGGATGGCTTCACAAAAACTAAGTTTATTAATTGTTTAGAGAAAAATCCAAATTACAAAGATATATATAATATTACGGATTTTGAACTTAGAAAAATTACAACCTTTGCTCTTTTTCTCTTTATAAAAAACTTACTGAAATATAATCGACAAAGCTTTATAGAATCTAATTTAAAAATGTTCGATAATATACAGTTTAATTCATTTCTGTAATTCTTAAATTTTAATAAAATAAAGTTTAACAGAACTATTTCCTGTTTTGATACAGATTTTGTTCTCCTTTCCCTCATGTTTTAACCACTTATTAGTCCCGGAAATCCCTAGCCCTACTCATGAGATGCCTTATATTAGAATCATTAATTTTGTTTGATTGCATTATAAAAAATAAGAAAATGATTAATTTCACGAATCTTTTGCTTGTTATTGCAAGATTAGACTCGATTCTAAGTATTACAGTCCATATTTAATATTCTCGTATAATTTTTGATTCCGCTATACGGCTGCAGTTAAAGAGAAATTTTCTAAATTTAGAAGAAACTTTTGTAGTTCAAATAAAAATTTAATTATAAATGCCATTTCCTAATATTTCAATAACTTTCAAAACTATTTTTTTGTTATGAAAAAAGTAAAACCTAACAACATCTTCGTTTTTTAATTAAATTAATATACCGTAAATTCGAAAAAAATAAACGTAATAAATCTAAATTGCCTGGCATTTAAAAATCATTTTAAATGACGAATTAAACGTTAATTAATACATAATATTTTTAATTAAAACAAACGTTACTCGTCTAAATTATAACCTTAAGTTACCATAACTCATTTTACTAGACTAGGAGAAACGTAGTTGAAAATAAAATATAATTTTTACAATTTTTCAGACCAGAGTGTCTTAATTAATACCTAATTAAGGTTTATTTTATCTTAATATGAGGTCCTACTTTTGACACATTAAAAAATTAGTTTCGAAAAATATTGAAACATATCCTTAATGTTATTTCATTAAGAAAAGTACACTTTTCCAAAGTTCAATATTTTTGCTTTTATAAAATCCATAACATCTACTTAATTTATAGAAAAAAAGTCTCAACAAAATTTATTTGAATTGAAAAACGGTGGCCAACGCTAAAAATGAACAAAATTAGTTTAATCTTGACATATGTACAATTGTTTGGTCGCTTTTTACTAAAAGAAAAACGGGTAGTATTTTTTCGACGCATACCAACCGACATATATTAAATTTAACCCGAACTGAACTGAGAATTTTGATGAACTACCCGAACGGGACCGATAAGAAATCTGATGAGCCGAAAACTCGAATAATATTAACATATATAAATCATATAATATGTTTAATAATTGAAAAACATAAAATTAGTAGCAACGATAATGATATTTATGAGTTGACTGTTCATATTTTAATACTACTCATATATTAATAATTAAAATGTTGAATGTTTGTATTTGACGTTTAATAAACTCATAGTTCATATTGATTTCTTTAAATTTCAAACAAAAAATTGATTATCGGGTTTTCGGTTTCGTTCGGGTTAACCGATAAGAAGTTTACTCAACCCGACAGAGCCGAGTATTAGAAAATAGTATCCGAATCGAACAGATAAGTAACAGATGAGTTATCCGAGCCGTCACCTTTGCTTTTTTCTATAGAACAGAATCGTTGCCCATTTTATTACTATTTTAAACATTAATAAACTTAATCGTTTCGCCAAAACTAAGCATATTAATATTTATGGCTGATTATATTTCCCTCTATTTTTTTGCTAACCTAAACAGAAAGCAGATAAAGTAACAAATAAATCTTTTAGAGGCAATTTTCGACACGTCCTCTAAGCTTAAGTTTGTGACATTTATAGTATAAACATAATAACAATGTTGCGGATAAGTTACATATTTTTATGGCAACAAAGAAATACAAGAACAACGGTTTTTAAAGAATAAAAAAGAAAAGAAAAAATTTTCATTTCAGTACTCGATATACGTAATAAAAATGATTGATTTAAGGGTTTTTTGGGAAATAAAATACCCATACTGTGCAGAATTTTCGAAATATATAATACTTCGAAATGGTATTTGCGAATGTGTTTTATTCTGTTTATTGTTTTTTGTTATAGTTGTGCTTATGTTTTATGCAAATTTTTATATAAACCTAAATGTGAGCGAATTTTGAATCTGTAATAAGTTTGAAAATGCGTTTACCCGTTTGATCATAGACTTTGTGAATATGAAAAGAGCCGGCAGTCATCAAAATTATGTAAAATGCCTGAAAGTAAAGCAAATTAATATATTTTTCAAAACAAATGTAATGTGCACTTAAAAATTATTAAATAATTAATGCTACTTTTTTAGAATCTAGAATTTAAAAACTATCGTATATTATATTAATCTTTATATATTTTAAGATACAAAGTGCAATACAAAGTTTAATTAAATCTTATTTTTAAAAGAAAATATAAAGAAAACTTGAATGAAAAGATTCTTCTGTGCTTTTTCTGTTATAAATATTTAGTATACACTAAATTACTTAAATAAGCGTTCAATATCTATAATAATAAAATGCATGCAATCAAACAAATATCATTCGATAATATAATTTTAAAACTTATTTTGGGTTTTGTGTGATATAATAATTATTAGGGAATTTAAAATCGTTAGAAAAACTAATGCCAAATCGTTAATTTATCGTTAGAAAAAAGCTCCAAAATCGTTAGAAAAATTCGTTAGAAATTTTAGATTTAAAATTTATCAGATATTGAGT
>JAQGAW010003513.1:0-12391 GCA_034698025.1 Phthiracarus crinitus | reverse complement strand
GTCCTTAATATCATAAAATATTAAAAAATTACAAAATGGAACGAGCAACTTAAAACTAACTAAAAAACAAACTGCAAGTCATATATTACGACCGTATCGATCTTGTTTTATAATCAAATTCATATTTCTATAATTTAATACAAATAAAATATGCGTTCTCGAGTGCAATAAATTTTGTTTAAATATAATTATTTATTGAATCGTAGAAACAATTTTAAATATATTTTAAACACAAGGCTAAATATGCAAACTTTTAATTATATGTAGAACTTTTTCATTAAGATTTTCTTGTAAAAAAATAAATGATTAAATGAAATAATTAAAAATTTAATTACAAAGTTTAATATATATTCTTCAGATATTGTATACCAAACTTTTTTATAAAAAATGGACACAACACTAATTTAAACTACTTTGGAAAAATTAGAACTTAAACACTTTATTAAATATACTAAATAATTTCAGTTTTTGTTAAAATGTTTAAATTTAATATTTCGTTTTATTTCCACTTAACAATACTTTTGATTGTATTTTAATTTTGAATTTTGCTAAATTTGTCTTGATTTTATTTTTATTCTAATTTTTTTGTCAAAATTTAGATTTTGATTTCATATTTTAATTTTAATGTTTAATATAAAATATAAATTAAAATCAAAAATTTTTAAGATTTTGATTTTTAAAATGATTTTCATTTAAATTTATTACGAAATAGTTTTTTATTTTAATTTTGATTTACAAAAATATATATCTATTTTAAAAAGATATTCTTTTATTAGTCAGCTGTAAACATAATCAATAATAATATAAATAATGATTTACTAAAACTTTTATTTAATCATTTGGAAGATCACATAGATTGATTTAATTTAGATTAAAATGGTTTACTTTATTTAAATAAAAGCCTTAAAATCTTTTTATGCTCTTATTGTACAAAGGAATTATTGGATTAACCATGTACTTAAGCAGTCTTTCTTTATATTTATTAAGCGATTTTAATATTAATGTTATTAAAGTTTTTTAGCTCACTTTTTTTAAAAAAGGCGAGCTCATGGATTTGACAATGTCTGTCCGACCGGCCGTCAGCCCGCCATCGTGTCCGTTTTATGTTAATAAATGGATTAGTTTCTTTTTATTAATAAAATGATGAGTCTTTTTTGAACAATTTCATTTTTATGAAAGTTCATTTTTATGAAAATATATGATCGAAAAAAATGATTGTAGAAAATAATTATTGTTAGAAAAAAATTTATTTTTTATTAAACATTCTAATTATACAAAAGAATGCGAACAGTTACAAACTAAAATATAAAATATCACAATGTGAGCTCAGTATGAAAAACAATACAATAAATTAAAAACAATACTAGTATTATTCAATGAAAGAAACGTAAATTTTACAAAATTAGAATATTTATTTAATAATCAAAAGATTTAAATAACTATATGGTTAGGTTAAAAGTAAATATTATTTTTTAATTAATTTTTTTATTTTTTAATTTAATATTTATTGTCGAAAATTAAAAGTACATTTTTATAATCTATATAAAATTTAAGTTATATATCTTTTTTCTAGGTTTGATATACTTATAAAATATTTGATTTTTATTATGATATTTAGTTTGAACATCAAATACTAATGAGATATTAATTATTTTTTCATCATTAATCTTTTACTTAACTTACTTGGTAAGAAATGTATCATATGTAATTTTATTTTCTTCAAAGAAATGTTTACTCTATATAAATCTTATGTTGTTTTCGTTATTGTTTTTATAGATTTCGAAAAAATTTAAAAAACTGATCAATAATCATTTAATTTATAAGTTTATAAAATAAAGATTAATTTTTAGGCAAATTTGCGCAAAGAAACCAATATTTATGACTTGAAAATGTACCTCTTTCTGTCAGTCTATATCTTGAACGGTTTAATATTTATTAATTGAATAATTTCATTTTAATTTTTAATAAGAAATTCTTTATCCATTTTCCTGTTCTTAATTTTACTAAATGGATTTTTTTGAATATAGAAGTCTTAATTAACGATAGGGGTCTTTATTGAATATAGTAGTCCTTTTAAAATAAACCTTAATTAGAAAAACACTTTGATGGTATAATTTTAATTGAATAATTTAATTGTTGGAAAGAAGGTTCGCTTTTAAAAACATAGTTTGAAAATTTAGTTAAAACTGAACTGAACTTATATGTAACTTTAAAAATTGATATCGGTTAGGTAAATTATCGTGTGGTGATAATTTTACCAATTTTCCAACAGATTCGTTGGTTTAGTGGAATTTGTTCCCTAGTGACCAATTTCAGATTTGATAGTGTTGGTGTGCATTTTACTCTGGTGGTGTAAATAAACCGACTATAATATTATCACCGGATCTACTGAAAGCTTTCTTCTCTGTTAATTTGTCAACAGTCAACGGTCACCAGTGGTTTGGGCGCTTTTCTTAAGCAGTAGGGCACAGATATTGTGTTAGATGGTATGACAAGCTGACCGATGTGGAGCTTCAGAGGAAGTAAATGCTTCCAAATTTGCCCACGGAGTCTCTTTCAAAATTTAACGGTTGGCCATGTCACTGACACTTTTTCTAGTGTGTTCATAAGCACCAATTCTTTATAAGTACTATATGATGTATTGCAGAATACGCAATCCACAACTATGTTGTTATTATAATTCTTTTAAAATTCTATAATTTTAATTCATTTATAGTAAATATTTGTTTTGGAAATATAGCAAAACATTTTAAATGTTTTTATTTTACTAATATAATTTTACATTATTTTAAACTTCAAATAGCAGTCTATTTAAATTTATTTTCATTTTTACAACCAATGTAAATATTTTTAACCTGTTCATAAAAATTCAAAAAAGTTTTTGTGGGAAGCTTACAAGGTATATACAACTGTGACGATATTAATTTTCAAAATGATTTCGAATTGGAATTAATTTTTTTATCTTCTTTCTCCATTAGTTTACTGTGACAGATTTTGTTATGATATATACCGTTTGATTGTAAAATAAAAGCAAAGGAATTTTCAGTATTAAATCACACAAATACAATTGTTGATGGCTTTGGCTAATATTTTCATATTTGCTGCTATAAGATTTGTTTAAATTATAATTAATGTTTCTATATTATTTATATAAAATTTTAAAAACGGAGTTTGATATATAATCTTTATATCCATCTTGTTATTAAAACCAACGATAAATTGTATATTTTATATTTGACCCTTTAGCAACAAAAGTATTGTTAAAATAGCTTTTCCTGTCCTTCAAAAAACAGTATAAATAGAATGTATTCGCAAATTAAGCTGGTATTACATGGTATGTTTAAATTTCATTTAAATTCTAGTATTATTATTGTCAAGAATGACCAAACAATTAGATAAAGTATCTCAAAATTCTAATGGTATGTTTTATTTTGAATAACTCTCGGAAGGCTTGATACTGTTAATTAATGCATACTTTATGAAAAGATTGACCACATTCCATGTAAATTATATTGATAGGTATTTCGTACATAAACAACATAATTAAATTAATATATGAAACTTAATTAATGTTTGCCAATTGAATTATTAGAATTTCCAAATTTTAATCAATTTTTGTAATTTAGTTCTATTTTCTTATTAAAAGAGATTGTTCATAAAAAATTTATTTTGTTTCTAACAATTTTTATAATAAAATTCTTGATACTTTTAAACATTGATGTTTTATCAAATTAATTGATACTATAAAAGTTTAATTAAACTTATATAAAAACATGAAAGTTTATTAAAAGAATGTTTAGAATTTATGTAATTATAAACTGTAAATTTATAAAAAAAATTAAGTTTAATTAGTATAGAAATTTATAATTTAATTTATTGGCTAAGCGTGATCAGTTGTTTGATATTTGTGCTGTTTAAAAATTATTATTTTATTTTAAAATGGTCAGGGTAGGATGTAATGTGACTGTGTGGATTGATCTGATTAGGTTGAATTCTATAAATATTTTCGATTTGAAACAAAATTTACTTTGTATTATTTTGATTTTATTAAAAAATTAAATGTAAATTAATAATTATTTTTTTTACTTATGCTTAAGCTCTAGTAAAATAAAATTGATATTAAAAATTGAAATTAAATAAAAATAAATATATATTGTTAAAACGAAAGTTTAATTCAAATTAATTAACTTTTTATTTTAAAATTTCAATTAAAAATCGAATTAAAATCTAAAAGTAAAATAAAATTTTAAATTTTACTTTCGATTTAAAGCTAAAGTAAAAATTAAATTTAAATAATTTTTCGAATTAAAAACAAAAGAGAAAAACAATTAAAATTAGAAAGAAAACTAAAAGTAAAATTAAAATGTAATTGCTTAAAAATATTACTTAAATGAAAAAGTAAAATACAATTAAAAAAATATTTGAAAAAGTAAAGAAATGCAAACTATATTTGGAAGTAAAACAACATTTGTGTAGACATTATTTAATAAAATGCATAAAAATATACTGAACATTTGTATGAGGTAAATATTGAGTTGATTATTTATTAGGTAGTTTAGCTTTAAAGATAAAAGTATTGATATTATACAAATACATATAAGCTTTCATTTATTGGTTAAAACGAATTACCTAAAAATAATAAACCCCTATTTTTAACTAATTATTAAACAAATATAATGTAAAATTTATTTAAGTTGTAATTTAAACAATTTTATTAAGCGATACTTGTTTTTATTAGATTGCTTTATCTTACGATAAAGATAGTCATTTGAGAATATTCATTTCATTATATAAATTATTGATTAGTTTTAATATTTTATTTTCATTTTAGCTTGGACACTAAATTAGATCAATCAAATTATTCCAAAAGTATTGTTTCGAAAATTAAACAGCTGTTATGTAGCGAAATTAACAAATATTAAAATGTTTTATGAAACTAAAATCAAAAGTAAATCTATAATAAAAACTTTTAAAAAATAAAAATCAAAACTAAATTAAATTTAAAAATATTAAAAATCGAACAACAATAATTATCAATAATCCTTTTCTCTTTTATTCTTTAGAATAGACTTGTAAATGACATGAATTTTAAGAACCCGACCCGATAATTTTGTCAGGTACCCGACCCAAACCCGAAATCCGAAATCATTTTTCTGGTTTATAATTCAAATTTTAACAAATTCTCAATTATTTATTAATAAAAACTTAATAAATTAAAAATTTAAGTAGTAATACAACTTGTAATTATCATTTAATTTATAAATTAAGTTTTATTTATGAAAATTGAATGTCTTTTATAAATATTTCAATCTTTCGGGCTAACCCTAAAAATTTTAAAACCCTACCCAAACCCGACATTTCGGATAACTGATTACAATTCAACTGTAGAAGATTAAATATAAATCATCTAATTTTCTATTTAATAAATTTGGTAATGATTCAATTTTTTACTTTATATTATGATTTATATTTTAAAAATGTAAGAATCTTTATGAAAATGTTTATTTTGTAAATTTTTAATTTATTAAAGGTTAAAAATAAGTTAACTTAAAAGAATTTAACTAATACTTATGAACTGCAATTTATTTCTTTTTTATTTTCTAAACATGGTTGAAGTATATATTTATAGATTTATTGGAATATGGCTATTAGAGTTGTTTAACATCCAATTATTAATTTTACTTTTCTTTTACTTTTACTTTTTCTTTTACTTCTTCTTTTACTTCTTGTTTAATTTATTTTATTTCTGTACTTCCTAATATAATATTTGTATAAATAGTGACAAAAAATCATTTTTGGGATATTTCATATACTTATTTTGCTTATTTATTGTTATTTTTATATATAAAAGGCTGCAATATATCAAATATAATTTGTATTTTACTTTTACTTTTTATTTATTTTTCCATTTTACTTGTATTTTACTTTTAATTTTCTTTTAATTTTTAATTTTACTTGTATTTTACTTTTACTTTTAAATAGATTTTAGTTTTACTTTTCTTTTACTTTTACTTGAAGTAAAAGAAAAAGTAACAAAATTCATTACTTTTACTTTAACTTTCAAAAGTAAATACAACACTAATGGCTATACATAAATGATATGAATCGAATTTGCTTTATTTAATTTTATTATTAATTTAGCATTTTAACAAGAAATAGAACTTTCAGAATAAAATTATTTAAAATTCTTAGTAAATCAAATATTATTGGGATTTAAAAAGTTTTTTTTCTTTTTTGTGAGTACTTCAATGTTTGTTCCCAAAAGTTTATTTTAATTGTTAAAAAGTCTCAAACACGGCGTTTTAAAAGTATTGTTTAAGTGAAAAAAATTTTTGTTCAATATCCGAAAATGTTTTGCTAAAGTTTATTTCCCCAATATTTTATTTAAAAGAATTTTTACCCTATTTTATAATTTATTTGAATTAATACCTTATTATATTGAAGTTACAAAAAATAGACAATAAGACATTATAAATCCCAGAATCAAAAAACTTCTTTGACAGACAGACAGAAAAGCAAATCTAATAGCTCTTTTGTTAAAGTGGGCTAAAAAGTCTGTTGAATTTCACATCCAATTTATTTAAATTATGTTTTAAATTTAACTAAATAAAAATTAATAACTATAATTTCAGTTTAAAATAATAATTAATTTTTTATTTGTGATTAATATTCATTAGATTAAATTTAAATTTTATTATTTTCCAAGTTATATTAATTTATTTTCTATTAATAATTATATTTTAAATATAAATAAAAAAATTTAATTTTTTATCTAAAATATAGTTTCAAAAAAGCTAAGCTTTAATAAAATTAATTTAAAACTAAAAATTAAAAGCTTTTATTTATGAAAGATAATAAATAATTTAAATATTACATTAAAAGTTAATTTAAAGATTAAAATGTTAATTTAATGACAATATTAAATAGATTTATTTTAATGCATTTAACATTTTAAATTTAAGTTAAAACACGAAATAGTATGGACATTCATAATGAGCTCACTTTGTTTTATATTATAAGTTAATTCAATAATTTATTCCAAGTTTTTTCGAATTAAATATTTTTTGACTTTTTATTATAGTTTCTATTGTTGGCCAACTATATTTTGTTTTTAAATATAGTGCTTTTACTGTATAATATTTTAACGAAAAAATTTTATAGTTTAATACAATATTGTTGTAAATAGCATTTCAGTAAATGTATAGAGAATAAAGATTCAGTTGTGATTTTTGCAGTCGACAAGTCAACATCACATATATTGTTGTTAAGCGAACACTCAAAAGTATTATTTAAGCGATTATGATTACGCATGTGATTGGTTTTAATTCGAAATAGTTTTATTTATGTTCTTCAAAACAAAATTTGATACATTTTTATCCAATTTTTATCTTTATTTAATATATTTAAAAGCGATTTTAGATTTTATTAACTAAATTTTAGTCCATTTTTAGTTTATTTATTTATCATTTTTAGACTATTTTAATCTTTTTTGTACATTATTAGACCATTTTAGCACGTTTTTAACATTTCTTTTATTATGTTTGGCTCATTTTAAGGACATTTTTTCATAATTGACTCCTAATATTTTTGGTTTTAGACTGTACAGACTAAGACATTACATAAATTAGTTTTGAACACAAGATAATCAAAAGAAATAAATTTAAAAAATTAATAAACTTAAATTTTAACATTAAGTTTCTCTACAGATGATATAAATTTTAAAAACTATATCTTAATTTCTAAATATTGTATTAATATCATAAAAAAAAAGATTTTGTTGTTTATTGGAGATTACATCAAAACAATATATTATACTTCATAAAAAACCTAAATCTAATTCTATATAACATCTATATTTAATTTAACATATATTTTATTTATCTTTTCCATTGAAATTAGTGTTGAATAATATTGATTTTTAGTTTTACTCTTCTATTTATTTTAATTATACAACAAACTGCTGAGTTATCCTTTAATATAAATATTATTTACTAATGGTTCGTTTGAATTTCAAAAATCAAAACAACATTAGATCAATAGAAATAAAAAAATTATAATTTTTAATAATTATTAAAAGCAAAAGTTAAATCTATTTTTAAACGGAAACAAGTATTCATTATTATTTTCATTTTCGCTCGAGTTTTTGCATGATTTTGAGCTTTCGCGTCCATAATAGCCTACACCTAGTATTTGAGTGATTGAGTTATATTCAATAAATATAATAATAATATAAAAAAAATATTGAAAATAAAAAAATAAGGGGAATATCTATAAACAAAACTTCAGGCATTGTAAAATGTTCTTAAAAGATTTTTACAAACGTAATAATGCAGAATTTAAATAATTGCTTACATAGGTTACAATAATAATACTCTTCCTATTATTACGTCCTATGGAGAAACTAATTAATAAAAACATAAACAAAATTTTTATTATATTTCAAGCTGATTAAGCAATTACTGTATTTTATAAAATATATTTATAAATTACTTTTATATTATATTTAATACACAGGGATAAAATATTGAAAAATCTAAATGTTAAAGCCAAATTTTTCGAATAATATGTAATTACTTTTAATAAATATAATATTTCAGATAAAAACAACTGTAAAATTGCAAATATAAAAGATTTTCTATGAAGATTTGATATTTGATTTATTATTTTGGTTCATTTCGAGCCGGCGATATTTTATATATTTTGTTTTAAAATAAATAAATTTTTCAAGTTATTGTATTTAACCTTAATATTTATATTTATAAAGCATCAATATTTTTAGTTCAGTTTGTAAAATTCAGCTATTGGATTTGACATTTCTGTTTGCCAGTAGAATGGTCTTTATATTTAATTAGGGAATTTTTCTTTATATTTATTAAGGGATAGTAGTCTATTTTTTTAAGATAGAAGTTTATATCAGAGATAAATGTCATAAACTGTGTTAAAAATGAGCCAAAAATGATAATATATGTCACAAAATATCTGGTAATTGTCTAAAAATGACAAATAATAAACTATAAATGGACTAAAATTTGGTTAAAATAATCAATGATGGCTCAAAAATCTATTAAATATTGATAAAAATAAGATAAAAATGGATCAAATATTGTTTAAAATAATATCAGTAAAACAATTTATAGTTAAAACCAATCATATGAATAAATGTTGACTCGACGGAAGCTAAAACGCAACTGAATCAATATTTTAATTCACTCACTAAAGTTCTAATTACGACAATATATTATTAAACTATACATTTTTTCATTTAAACAATATTTATTAAAAGTAATAAGTGCTTAAAAACAAAATTAAAATATAGTTTTGCAACATATAATATATAATTTAGATGCCAACTGACAAATATGCCTTAAACATATAAGTGCAGACTTATCAATTTAGAGTAACTATGCCCAAGATATGTGATAGATTTTTCATTGAATAGGATAAAGTTTTTCAAAATTATCAAGAATTATAAATAACGATAAAATTAATGATATGTATTCTAAACTATTTACTAAATAGAAATACTGATTTTAATTTTGAAGTAGAAAAAAGAATATAAATTTACATTAGAGAAATAGATCGAATTGTTGCAATTAAACAAGGTGAACTTAATAATAATATATTGATATTTCTGAAATTAAGTTATATTTTCTGTGATCTTATTGGATCGAAAAAATCTATTAAAAATTTAAATATGCTGAAAAATTGATTGAATATATGGAATAAGAAAATGATTCTGTTAAAAATTATCTTTCAATAGAAGATATAAAAAATTCTGAACATGACAAATATCCGTAACATAGAAAAAACCATTAGATTTAAGTGGTGGATATCATTCGTTATTTGTCTATTGTATAACCTTCATTTGTTGGAGATTCATATTCTCAATTATTTAGTATAATTGAAATCTCAAGTAATTATAAGTTTGTTTATCAGATCTAAATAGCATATTCAAATACATATTATATATATATATTCTTGTTAAACATAGTAGAATTTAAACCAGTAGAATTAAGTATGCGCTACACTCATTAGTGGCCCAAACAAAGGAATATTCGCCATTACAACCATCAGATTTTAAAAACTTTTAGATATTTTGCTGAACAGTCAAAGATATAAAGTCAATCATTACTTACACTTTGTTGTAGTATCTTAATCCTTTAATTTTGCTGTTCACAAATAGGAATAGTTCCAATTTAATTTACATTGATTGAAAATGTGTTCAGTATTACGAAAATAATAGAAGTTTATTGTTAAAAAAAAGTTTGAGAATAAACATCAGTAATGAGCCAAGTATAATTTTATTATTATTGTTTTATTAAATAAAAGATAAATTTTAATCAAAATAATTCTTAATAAAACTATTTTTTTTCCTAAAATTTTTATTTAAAATATATGGTATTTTAAATTTTATAAAATTAAAATAATAAATCTTCTCATTAATTTCGCCAATAATAATAACTTTAATTTTTCTGACTTTTCTTTAATTTTTTATTATATAATATTTAATAAAATTCCTAAATTAGTTTTTTTTATCTGACTTTGCAAAATTCAGATATATGGATTTGACCCTGTCTGTCTGTCTGTCTGTGCACCCTTAATATTTATTAAGGGAAATTTTCTTTATATTAATTAAGGGATTTTGGTTTCTTTATGTTTATTAAGGGATTTTACCAATTCTTTATGTTTATTAAGAGATTTTTTCTTTATATTAATTAAGGGATTTTTTTAAAAAAAAGACTCCTATCTTCAAAAAATATTTTCAAAAAAGACTCCTAACTTCAAAAAATTATTGTTGAAAAGCAAAATACTCCACTTTTTGATGGTATTAATCAGATTCTTTTTGTTACATATGCCGGTATGTTACTGTATATAAAGTGGCATATGCCACTTTTTTGATGGTAATTATTAGGATTGTTTTGTTACGTATGACGATGTTTGCCTGTATATAAAGTGGCATATTCCACTTTTTTGATGGTATTAATCAGAATATTTTTGTTACATATGCCGGTTTCTTACTGTATATAAAGTGGCATATGCCACTTTTTTGATGGTATTAATCAGAATCTTTTTGTTACATATGCCGGTATGTTATTGTATATAAAGTGGCATATGTCACTTTTTGATGGTAATAATTAGAAACTATTTTGATAAATTTGCCGATATTTGACTGAATATAAATTGGCATATGCCACTTTTTGAAGGTAATAAATAATTTAATAGTGATGAGAGCGAATCTGAAGACGAGAATGAACTCATAGATCCGACTTATAATCAAATTTTTTGGTCTAAACTTTTGTTAAATTTTGTAAAATATTATAGTTTTGATCATAAAAACAAGTAAAATCTTAATTCAATATTGCAAAGTCAGATATTTTAAGCCGGTTTCGACCTTGTTATATTTATTAAAGAAATAAAACTGTTTTTTATATTAATTAATGGTTTGATAAGTTGCAAACAATTGACTTAAAGAATTCTTAGTACAAGTATAAATTAAACTATTAAAATTTCAGCTCTCCGTGAATGTGTCGTTTTGTTTAGAAATTTAACTGTAAAAATATTTAAATAATAAATATTAAAAAATCTTTTAAAGTAAACATAATATTATTGGAAAACCGTCGCATAGGTGTTTATTTTTGATTATTTCAATTGGTGTTTTATTCTATATTTTTTATGTTTGTTATTTTTAAAATTATTTAAATTAAAATTATATATGTTAATTAAAAGAAATACAATTTATATAATACATTGATTTCAGATGAAAAATATAAACGTGACCCTCCATTTAATAATCGAAAAAATGAATTTCATCGGATAATGATATCTTTTGACCTAAAAAAATATAAAAACTGGACTCAATGAAATCTGATATTATGATAAGCTGTTGTCTTTAAAATAGTTCAAATACAGGGTCGTATACACATAACCCGCCTTTTTGCTAATAACTTTTTTAATTTTAAATCAAGTTTTATTAAACTTTAATAAGTTATAGAATTACTTTTATTTAAAAGAATGGCAATTTTAACTTTTTTAAATAATTTTTTTGAAATCATTTTCAAAGAGGTTTTCTAAGAGATGGTTCACAAAAATTTCACATCTGTTTTAACATTAAAGCAATAGCGCCACTATAAATTGAGTGGTGAACTGCAATGTTAAAATTGTTGAAAATGTTGAAGCAAAAAATCACCTACTATCTAAATCCTTTTATATTTTAATGTTATTTTAATGTGATCATCATTAAAGTATATATTATTAGCTCACTTTGTAAAAGTCAGCTATTGGATTTGGGATGTCTGTATGTCTGTATGTCTGTATGTCTGTCTGTCTGTCTGTCTGTCTGTCTGTATGTATGTGGACCGCTCTATATTTATTAAGGGATTTTTTCTCTATG